>CM055884.1:29769834-30064834 GCA_029582165.1 Portulaca oleracea
CTTCAGGGCTGCAATTTGACTGCATCAGTATGTGCATTGAAGATTAAAAATATATTATGCATTGAAGTCATTAATTATAATGGTTCTGATTACTTGTTAAGGTTAATTATGCGAATAAAATAAGGGAGACAAAGGAAAGTTAAAGATTTGGTACCTGAAAATCTATAACTGTTGACTTCTGTTGTGTTGAACTAAAAATCATAAAAGTTGTGCCATTTTCCAGCCTGTTGTATATCTATAGGTAGGTATCTATAGAAAATTGAGCTTTTGGCACGGTACCCTATGTAGGGATGGCACCGGGGCGGATCGGGGACGAGGGAGTATATCCCCATCCCCATCCCCGCTCCCAAAACTCGTCTCCATCCCCGCTTCGGGGAATGATTCTTGCCCCATCCCCATTTCCGCGGATTCCCCATCCCCAACGGGGATCTAATGGAGATTTTTTAAAGCTATCCAAAATCTAACCAAATTTTAATCGGACCCGATTTTTAACCTGTTCAAAATGCAACGTATTTAATTATGGAGGAGGAGGGAAGCGAGTTTAGGTTAGGGTTTCTGACTTAAAATTAGAAAATTACTACTTTATCCTTGATATTAATATATATATTGAATTAAAATAAAGGTTATTTGGTAATTTTAAAATTTTGGGGACGGGGATTCGGGGATGGGGACGGGGAATTTTCCCTGGCTAGGAAAATGGGGACGGGGATGGGAAAAATTTTGTCCCCATCCCGCCCCGTCCCCGAACGGATTTTGAAAAATTGTCCCCGTCCCCGTCCCCATTCTCAATGGGGGTGGGGATTTTTCTCCAGAGCGGGGCAGGGTCCCAGCGGGTTCGGGGATTCCCCACCCCATTGCCATCCCTAACCCTCTGTATGTCTCTCTCATTTCTTGTTTCACCTGCTCAAAATCGTTCTTAGAATTGTTTTCAACTTCACCTGTTCATCAACATAATGAAATGGATTCATTTCGAAAAGAAAGTCTCCTGTACAGTTGAATTAGGAAATAGGTGTAGTTATATTTACATTCTCCAAGTGAAATTTGTTCTCAAAATCATAATCAAATTCAATATCATGAACGTACGCTGTTTGTCTTAGGACTAGCACCTTTTATTTTTGTCTCAAAGAACATTAACCTGTCTTCAAAATCACCCATATAGTAATAAGCATCATCCATATATTAACCGTGGTTCTAGAATTTTTAAAAATCCACTTTTTTTGGTCCAGAACAAAGGTGGGACAACCAAAATTAAAACCAATTATTTTGAAGTTTAAAACTAAAGTTATCATACATAAGTTATAAATAGTTGAAGATAGTTGTTAGTACTTTCAAGGCCAACACGTATCATTGTGTTACACCAAGATGGGTAGATGCAGGTAGGTACCTATGGGGAAGCTTTGGTGCCAATAATTGATTCAGCAATAAACTCTGTAAGCACCGTTTTAGGGCTCTGTTCTCTAGTATGGGCAAAATGCTTTTTTGGTTGAGAAATTCTAGTTTAGTTGATATGCAGCTCCTTGCACCTGCTGCATGTGTAAATATCTAAGCTTTCATGACTTAGACTGATATTGGTAAATTTGTTAATTAGCTTAATAATTAAGTGGTTACCTATAAAAGCTTGCAAATTTCTATCCAATTCTGTACTGTACTGCAATTTCGTGGCATGTCATACTTGAGTATTATGCTTGTATTATTTCAGATTTTAGCTCTTTGAACTTTTATGGGTCTGAAAAATCCAAATATAAGCGCAATCTTAACGTATTAATGACGAAGATACTTTCTCAATCATGATGAGATTCATAAAAGTAATAAAATAAAGTGAGTAGCTCTTACTATTCGCTTTCCATTACGTTTTGATACAGGTTGTGTTACGAAAAGATCATGGAAGGAATATGCTTACTGAATAATTTCAACTGTATTGTAGAGAACATGAGAATCATTGTGGAAGACATGTAACTTTGCACTTTCGGATGAAACATCCATGTTCTTGCCTGCAAGAGGGTTGATATGTCCATTCTCTTCCAGTGCCAACCTCAACTTTTGGCTGTCCATGGAGAACAGATAATGGTATATAACTATATGATTTCATCAACTTCGCCAACAAGGATGTGAATTGGTGGTGTGAATGTGCGATGCCTCAGTTGAGTTAAAATTTGACCAGATGGATTAAACAATATGCTTTGCCTGGTCAATGATGCAGGGAAATCAGGAATTGGAATAAGTTTTCCAGGAGTGAGAATAGGTTATGAACACTGAGTTATGTGTGATAAGAAATCAAATTTAGAGTCACAATTGACAACACAATAAAACCACATTTCTTTCTAACTCTTCCTTCGTTATGATAAGAAAGCGTGATTATTTTTGCAAAAAATACTATATTGTAGAACAAAAATTATTACATCATCAACCACAAAAGGTCTCAAAGACCATATCAAGCAAAATGATCCTTTCTTGCATAGCATAATCTTCCTTCAACATCGCGCAAATCACTGCCATAGATGAAACATGATATTCAACATCAAAACTCTTCAGTTCTCTAGAATCATCTTCACCAATAGTTTGTTGCATCTGCATAGCAGCACAAGCCTTCTTAGTAAGCTTTGTGAGCTCTTCAATTACGCCTTTTGCTTCAATTAAGTGCTCCCGCAGCCCGCATGACTGACGTACTCAACTGGATAATCATCTATCTACTGTCGTGGATGTTTACACAACCGACATTGAGGTATGATTTGAACCTCAAGGTTTCATTTGCCATGATTACAGTTTGAAGGAGTTTTAATGAATTATTGGAGATCGAAGGGCGCTGGAGAATCTGGAGAGATTGGCGGAATATATTGAGGTGTTTCTCCCTAAGTGAGCCCAATTCTTCAAACTTTACTACTGCTGCTAGAAACTCTGAGAATAGTTGCTTCAGTTCGAGATTTGGGGTTAGGATTGACAATTTTCCTTCTTCTAATTTCATTCTAATGGTTTTTATCAAAATTAGGGTTCTAGATATCCATCCAAAATTGCAAGAAATTCGATTCCCTTCTGTCAATTTCCTACAATTAGAAAAAACATAAAAATCATTTTATGTGCATATGAAAGAAATAGAAGTTCTAAAACTAAGAATTTATGATATGCAACATCCAACAAGGAATCTCCTATAATCAACTAAATGAATGGGAGGCAATGTCATATGGTGAAACACTTGAGCATTCACATAAAAAAGAAACCATTGGTAAACCCTCATTCTCACAGTCGCCGGAAACCCAATGTTCGGTAAAAAAGGGTGATTCTCCATGCCTGTTGGTGGGGAGGTCAGTTAGGTACATGTCGGTTTGGGGTTTATTTACGTTTCGAGTATGGAAATCGTGCCCAAAACCCTAAACTTTCGGGCAGGGGGTTCAGGCCGATTTTCAGGTTGGGTCAAATTCTGTCAGTGTAGTGACTAGGTTGTATTAAGGAGAACAATGGTGATGATTAGGGCTTGTTGCTGTCGCTATACTTTCAAGTGATATTTAGCATGATTCAACTTTAATTTATAAACACTAAAATATGAACTCAGAACATAAAATTAAGAGACTAAAAACACAAAAACTATAATACACATAGAAAAATAAAAATAAATAAAGCACCTCATGGGTAAGTTCTAAACTAGGATATCATTAACACATAATACATTATGAAATTTTGGATTTTAATTTAGCATCCTTGCCATTTGTAAACACCATATTACAAATTTAGAACACGAATGCAAAGGGATAAACATGACATAATAAGGCAATAAGAAGAAAGTTGATGCCTCCAGTAGTCCACACCCAACTACACATAGTCCATTCAATACACACATCACAGCAACACCAATCTCTCTTTATAGTCAGAGCAATAGAAATTATAGTGAAAAGACGATGGACAACAAAATTCATAACTCTTGTCCAGATATTTCATTTCTCCAATCCTAAAATTACACAACTGCATTCCGTTTTCCCATGATGCAAATATCAATTCACCATCTTCCTTAAAGCATACAATACAAAGGGCAATATGTGGTCGTAAGGCTATTGTATAAAGTTTACTCCAAGTCCTTGCCATCTAATACTTGTCCACCACCCACAAACTACTAGATAAGCTATAAACATCCAATAGCCCAAGGCACTTGCGATAAGCAACGGGTTGTCTAGCAAAAACACTAAAACCAGCTGAAGTGGGTATTATGTACTCAAAAACTTCATCATCTTCATCAAACGACAAGATTTGTATATCTTCTTTTTCTAGAGGAACTCAAATAATGGTTCCCTCAATTTGAAGACATTGGTCATAAACATCATCGACAATGGTTTCTTCATAGTTATCAAGGCTCCTCCATGCGTGTGCACTAAGAATGTAAATTTGCGTTGAGGGTCCAAAGGGAAACCAACGAATTTTCAATAACACAACCACGTCATAATCATTGTTCGAATGACTAAATCAAAGACCCAACGAGAGTTCTCCAGGACCAACCAAAAGTGGAGGAAGACATAGTATCCAATGCTCGGTTTCTTCAGAGCAAGTGTATGTTAAAAACTCCATCTTTAAAAATCAATAAGAGAACTAACCCATTGACAGAACTCCTACAAGCATGAAAACCAACAGGGCACTCAAAGTGACTGTCATTTAGGTTCCTACAATCTGTACTATCAAATTCATTGAGAGTTTGAGTACAACATAGTATCTAGCGTTCGGTTTCTTCAGAGCAAGTGTATGTCAAAGTGGGATTGTTTTCATCCTTATTGTCTTGGCAATAACAAGCGAGATACAGGGAAACGAAATCAGATGAAGAGATTAGGGAAAGCCATGACTTACAAACACATGAACCGCATCAAACTCTTAGCGGGCACCCTAGCCAGCACCTTAGTCACCAATTCCATGTGCAAGTCTGGATTACAGAGTGACTGTTTCTTGATGTCTATTTTGGGTACAATTCAATGGTTCAATCTTAGCTAAATATCATAGTGTACAGTAAAAGTATTACTGAGTCGGATGCATCACATTACATTATAGTAAGCTAGCAAGAGCTATCAACAATTCAATTTGCTAAACCGGTTGAGATTTCAATTGAGTAGCGAAAGAGGCAGATTGTAGAATAATCTACTTTGGAACTAGGAAAAAATATCAAGAACTACCACAATTCATAACAGTCGGGATTAGGGTTTCGTTTGGTTGGGCCGCAATTGGGTTTAAAGGAATAAAGGGGGGTGAATATTTCTCACCTATTATCTCGTCGGAAAGCTTGATCTTCATCGCCAGGGTGGCGGTAGTTGATAGAGACATGGTAAAAAGGATGGCAATGGCTTAAGAATTGGAGAGTATTGTGAGCATTGGAGCTTAAAGGGAATATGGAGATGCATCCAATGCCAATATTTAGGGATGAAAATAAAACTTGAACCTACAAGTAACCACCTCTACCCGGCCCGAAAAAAGTGTTTGGGTAATAAAATTTTGAAAAAATCGAGTAAAAATCATAGGGAAAACGAATATCGGTCAGGTAGGGTAGAGGCACAGGTTTACCTGACATGTACTCGTACACGACTCGAGTGACAATTAAAAGAACAAGTGCGTGGCAATTAGCATCGAAAACTCTCCAATTTGCTTGTTTTAGCAATTTTGATTACATACGTTGTTGGAGGAAAGGGAGTAATGGAGTAGAAAACAAGGCTAAATTCGCTTAGAATATAGCTAAGAGTCTTGGACAAACTCACTTTCCTTAAGAACTATTTACTATACCGTAAATGTTCAGAGGGATAAAACTTAGCACTTAACACACTCAAGAATATGGTCACTTCGTTCACTCAAGTATAGCTATAGTCTAGACAAGAATGAGAAGATGTGATTATAAGATGGTATGCTCAAATGACTTGAGAATGTCTCCTATTTATAGGAACTTCTCCCCCCTCTTCATACCCTTAGTCAAAGGACTTAATTAAGATCCTTAATGAGTATCTTGTCCTTGACTAAGTCTATTGACCATGCTATAATAAGGATATAGCTGTTTGGTACTTAAATCTTATATAAAATAAAGATTACAACTTAATGGAGAAGCTCATATAGCCGTTGGAGCATTAAAACAACTCCTGGGCCTCAATACGATCCGTGTTGAGCCCAGAAAGCTTATATTAGCTTTCTGGTGACCAGCAGGACCTGTGCTGGTTTTGTACTCAACCGTGTTGTCATACCACTCACGTTTATCTTATATATGACTCTTATAATTGTTCCATATTAGTTCTTATGCTATATATATAGTCTTCTTATGCTTTTGAAATAATCCCAATAATCTCTTGCCATTTCAAGAGAAAGAAAATCCTTGAAATTAACTTGGATTATAACCTAAGGAGTTAACACCTCCGCCATTGAGATAAACTTGTAATCACCCGAGAAACACACAAAGTGTATGTCTAATGAATAGTAGATTACTCTTTGAACTTTGCACTTAGTGTATATAAGCAAGAATTGGATCTAAATCACAAAGTAGACAAGTCTTTGAACTTTGTATTTATACTGATCAACTATGCTCATAGCACATACGATTTAAATCTTAAGTGTTGATACTTGACATTGTTATCTGACCTTGTGTTCTCATCCTTCCTAAGTATTTCAGAACTCTAGTTCATAATTCAATTCCTTTATGCGGCCACACATAACACTTACTGTTTACGCTCAGTTTTGAGCCTAAATACGTCCTTATCCCTTGGCAATTTTCCTTAGTTCCGTGAAAAAATATAGTGTTTTTATGTTGTTTTCCTTCCTTTATAGGTTTCTTGACCAATTAAGTGCTTGTGGAGGAAAAGTGCACAAAACGAGGCCAAAATCGGGCTTATTTAAAGAAGGGTCAGAATCCCAATGCAAATCTCGAGAAAACCCGACCCAAGACGAAGAAAACCTGAGCTTAGTCTCGGGGAGAGTCAAGAAAACAAAGGTCACCAGAAGGGGTATCACGACCGTGAGCCAGACTATCACGGTCGTGACCCCTGTCATCCTTTGGCAGCAAAAAGTGAAAGTTTTGAACCCTAGACATAATGGGTGTTATGGCCGTGACACCAAGTCTCACGGTCGTGAAACCAAGTCTCATGGCCGTGACACATGAGAAGACGTGAATTCTAGGTTCTATGAGAAAGCAACCTTACGGTCGTGACCCTAGCTGTCATGGTCGTGACACACAATGAAGAGCGTTTTCTGTGTTTGAAGAGCAGCAACATCATGGCCGTGACCCTAGTTGTCATGGTCGTGACCTCCAAAAGATTGTCAGCAAGAAGGCCCCTCACAGCCGTGACATCCACCTGTCACGCCCGTGAGGGGGGCGACACCACGTTGATTCTTCGGAGATTTTCAGGCCTCACGGCCGTGATGGATCTTGTCACGCCCGTAACGCCCAGTTCTGCTGGCTTATTTAAGGGTTTTGGCCATTTTTGCCCCAAGTACATAATGTAGTTTTCCAGATTCGACAAAAACGAGTCACTAGAGAGTCTATAGTTTTGAGTTTTGAAGTTTTTAGGTTTTCTTAATCATAATTAAGTATTGTTAATCACCTTTTTATTGCTATTAATGTTAATCCCTACTGATTCTATTGAAGATTTGGAGTTCTTTATTGCAATTTGAGCTCTTTTTTCCCACTTCTTGACATTGTAACCCTAAATTAGTGAGTATCACTCCTCTTTCTTTGATTTGTGTGCTTTAATTATTGTAATTGTGTTAGTTTATGATTTTAATTGACTTGATTATTGTTTTCATGCTTGTTTTCGATTATTGTGTTAGAATTAGGTAAAACCCTATTTTGATTATTGTGTTTATATTTACCATGAGTATGAGTAGCTAAGTCCCTTAGGGTTGGGGGGTAATTAGGTCCCTTAATGAAGGATTAGGTATGGATTAGTGTGATTAGGGTGATCTATGAGGTAATTAGGTGTTCCTCCTAAGATTTCTATTAGATGTTGGAGGATTTTGGTGCCAGGAGGTTATGAATCCTCCCCCAAGCATCGAATTGGGTATCTAGGGCAGAGTGATTGGTTCCTAATCCTAACTCTGGCGAGAGAGATTTTGGAACTGATAAGTTAGGATTACGTTTGAATACTATCAAATATCGTCATACATGGAAGTGATGACGGACCTTGGGAATTATGCATCAATCTACCACTCGAGAGAGGGAAATTGATGCTAGTTTATCCGTGCAATCCTCATACTATAGGACCCCGGAAAAAGAGAAATCCCTTTTTCGAGTGTGCTACTTATGATCGGGAGCCGACTAAGGTTGCTTAATCCTTAAATAAGGATATTTTTATTTAAGAGAAGAGGTTTTCACTCATTTAAGGACCTTTTCCATATTAACGTACTCGAAATTACAACAAATTAGCTTATCAATGGATTAATATCGATTCACTCTAAATTCGGGCAAGAAGAAGACGTGTGGGCCATCATGATGGTCCACAGGCTGCAAGGCCTACAACAAGACCATGCGTGGGCCTTTTTCGTTGGTGACCCACAGAAAAATGGTTGGAATTCGGCATAGGCCGCAGGGCCTACGCTGCATTCTATGCCGCTTTTCTTTGGGTTAGCCACGAATTTGGAAGTTGAAGAAGTATTAAGCCATTTTTAATTAATTTAATGCAATAAACACATACGTTACGTAAGTAAAGGTAAAAATAAGAAGAGTCGCCAGCTGATTTAAGGAAATCAACGAACCAAAAAATAAAAACTCCGGTCTACGAATCCGAATTTCGAGCCCGGGCGTAAGGTTACAAATTCGAGAATTAGAGAATTCTGGAATCTGACTGTTTGAAAACAGACTCTACTAAAATCGAACTTGAAATAAAAAAGAGCGGGGAGAAGTTTAAAAGAATTCGCAATATTATATTCGAATCATGCAAAAGAATGTGATGTTTACAAAAATGCACAAGTATGTTTTTCCCGAATAAATTACATGATCATACAATGATGCGTAAATAAGATAATCAAACCTTGCTTGTTTGTAAGTGCTGGCGGAAAAAAGGTCGGACCCTTGTGATGATGAGCTTTGAAGATTGTGCGCACTTGGAATTTTATGGAGATGGAATGAGAAGTGTTTGAGGATGAATGGAAGATGGTGGAAGTATGGTGGTGATAATGAGAAAGATTAGAGTTGGTGGAGAGTAGGGATGATGGGAATGAGGGGGTAGAAATAGTGATGATAATAATGATAGTTGATGGGAGAAATTGGCGAGAATCGTTGATTCAAGGAGTGGTGGAATGAGGGGGTATTTATAGGTGAGATGCGGTGATGATGATGAAAGAAAGGGGGAGGCCTGATCCAAGGATCATGCCCCTCAAGGCTGATTCGTAGGCCGCATAGCCTACGCTATGGTAAGAGTCAAAGTCAACAAGCTGTGATCATGGGATTACAGAGGGAAACAATTGACGCGGAAATTAAATTCATAACATGTAGGCCCTGCGGCCTATGGCAGGAGAGGACACGGATCGGTGACGTGGCGAGTCGAGGTGAGCCTGTTTCTTCAACGTAGGCCCTGCGGCCAACGCTAACATTTCTGGGCCGCCTTCATGTCTTAGGCCCATCCTTGTATCAGCCAAGGTCCTGTGGCCTACATGCCTTGTTTTAGGTCCTATTCCTTTGAACAGAATTAGTCGGTACAAAACCTGGTGTCTACACATACTTCATAATCGAATACTGATCACTCCTGAAACCACGAGATCCGTGTTTAGTTCTTCACTAGGTTGGCTCGGTACTACCCCCGAGCCCTTATTTTCCCTTATTTGATTATTCCTTGAAAACCGTACCCATACTCTGGTACTAGAACCTTCTTTGAGACCAAAGACTTGATTTGAATATTAGGGCCCCAACTGCTCGAGTCATAACGACCGTTGTCCTAGTTTGTTGGGAAAACGTTAAACAAATTTTAGCGTCGTTGCCGGAGACTTGCGCCCCTAGTGCTTTTGTTTGGTTTTTGTTTGTTTCGAGTCCGGTTCATCCTAGTCGTTAGGTGTAGTGTAGACCCTAGGGTTGTTTGATTTGGTTCGTTGTTTGAGTGTATGCGCAGGAGAGATCAACCTCTTTTAACGATTGACCTTCAGACCGAACGTACCGCTCGACCGAACCTCGCCAACGCCCATAACAGACGCCAAGGGCAACTCATGGAGGAACAACCACAACTACCTCTACCACGGCCACGCACTCTTCTTTCATACGCTCACCAACAACCGTCTCGGGTGGCTCTGCCATCATTTTTCCCACATTGGCCGACAACGCCACTTTTGATTTCAAGCGGGCCTACTTGAATCGCATTGAGCAAGCCAAGTTCCATGGGTTGAAGGCCAAGAAGCCATAGGAGTACATCTCAAACTTTCTGGAGAGATGTGACATGATAAAGATGAACGGGATCTTTGACGATTATCTGCGCATGCGATTCTTCCCGTTCTAATTGGCTGGGAAGGCAAAGGCAGGGCTCGACAACTGCCCGAGGGATTCCTTCACTACTTCGGAGCCCCTCAGTTTTGGATTTATGAAGAGGTTCTTGCCACCATAGGACACCGCCATGTTGAGGAGTCATACCATGAACTTCACTCAGGAGCCTGGGGAGTCCCTATATGATGCGTGGGAGCAATTCAAGAGCCCCCAACGAGCATGCCCACACCACAAGCTTCCACCACATCTGCTGACG
The DNA here is from genome assembly GCA_029582165.1 of Portulaca oleracea. NCBI lineage: Eukaryota > Viridiplantae > Streptophyta > Magnoliopsida > Caryophyllales > Portulacaceae > Portulaca > Portulaca oleracea. The sequence continues at coordinate 29,780,499 of CM055884.1, forward strand.
CACACATTCGACAATGGGGTGAATAGAGCCACCAGGTAGATGATTGATAACGCATTTAGTGGCTAGTTCTTCAATAACACTCCTACTGAGGCGGATGCTATTCTGGCTCAAATGGCGGAGAATAAGTGCTATTGGGACAGTGATGCACGAGATATGCAAGAGTAGCTTAGAGGGGAGAATGTAAACTACATTCTCAAGGCCATCGACAGGCTATCCCAGGATATGGCGGAGTCCAAAACCGCCCATTAACTAAAGTCGATCATGGAGGTGCAAGGCTCTTCTACACCATCTGCCACTGCTACCTTGGGGTGTGAAATTTGCAGCAGCGCTCACGCGTCGTTCATGTGCCAACAATGAGCAGACCAATTCCATGTAACACTGCAACCTCTCATACACCACCCAGAACCATATCCGTCCCCAGCGCAATCCTGCCTATAACTAGGGCTGGAAAAATAGATTTGGAACCGGCACACCGAACCGGAAACCGGATTAAAAAAAAAGGAAGCGGGCAACACTGAATGCTAAACGGCGCGATTCCGGTTTGGGATATTCAAACCGACGGGGAACCGACACCGAACCGTTTATATATATATATATATATATATATATATATATATATATATATATATATATATGAAAATTGGATTCTAATAATCCCTACTTTTGCAAATTGAATGGTAATAATCCCTACTTTAAATTTGTATTCTGGTGGTCCAAAAAAAAATTAAATTGTATTGTAGTGGGACATAATCGAGAGTATACCCTAAATATCATATATTTTGTGTTGCATTTGATTCAAAACTTTGTATAACACTTTACCATGATTTTTAATGAATTTACAGCACTTCTCCTAATTCTTTTCAATTTTTTTCAATTTTTTATGATTTTTATAATTTTATTATTTTTAAAAAATCATAATAATTACTCAGAATCTCAAAAAAATAATTTAAAAAATGTTTTAGTAACTACACTTCATTACCTATCTGGGGACAGGAACGAAAAAAACAAAAACAATATGGGGTAGGCATGAGAAAAATAAAAAGAATGTGGTGATGGATTTGGTACCACTACAATACAATTTTATTTTTTTTGGACCACCAGAATACAAATTGAAAGTAGGGATTATTGTCATCCAATTTGCAAAAGTAGGGATTATTAGAATCCAATTTCCCTATATATATATATATATTAAAAAAAATAAATTCTACCCAAAAATTAATACAGAAATAGTGTACATTAACTTGTTAAAAAAAATAGTTTAAATTCTACCTAGAAACTAATACCGAACTGTTAATATATATATATATATATATATATATATATATAATTTTCTCTTTGATTGAATAGAGATTTTTTGATGTTGATAGAAATTAATGCGGTTACGGTTCACCGGTGAAACCGCACCGTTAAATCCGGTGCACCGGTTTTAAAAACCAGGTGATTCGGTTCCTGTTTAAGGTTTTAGCGTACCATTTCGTCCGGTGCACCGCTTTGAGACACCGAAACCGCACTGCATCGCACCGTTTCCATCCATACATATAACCCTCCTAGATTCCAGTACCAAAACTAGAGGAGGCCACCAAACCCCAACCATAACCGCTCCCAAAACCACCAAGCTCCACCTCACCAAACCCCCATACCTCATCAGCCTCCATTCATGCAGCCTATTCCTCAACCACCACCTCAACAGATTACCTATGACCCTAATTTTGTCCAAGCATACTTGAAAAACCAAGAGGCTTTCAACGCCTCCCAACTCAAGCATAACGAGCAGCTGGTTCAACATAATGAGCAGCTCCTAAGATAGAATAAGCAGCTTCAGACCAACTAGAAGCTAGTGGAGACACAAGTTGCACAACTTGCTCAACAATTCACCCAGCTCTAAGCCACCTCTTCCAAGGGTTTGCCTAGCCAGCCCCGGTAGAACCTGTGAACGCCATCACACTGCGTAATGGCACAGAGTTGGCAAGGCCAAGTGATCCAATGAAGTAGGTGACACAGAATGAGGTAAACCTTGAGGAGGCCGCAAGAGAAGAAGTTGATGAGATGGTGGAGGAAAGAGCCTCTAGTCGAGGGGAAATTGAGAAAGTAGTTAAGGGGGAGGAGTAGAAGAAGAAGGGACCGATTGAGGAAGAATCTAGGTGAGCCTGCTGCACAACAAGCTCGCACCTATAGATTGCCCCTGTCATTCCTATCGAGGTAAGCCAAGGTGAAGGAGAACGCTAATTTTGCTCTATTCCTGAAAGTGCTTCGTAAGTTGCATATCAACATGCCCTTCATCGATGCTATCAACGATATGCCAACATACAAGAAGTTTCTAAAGGACCTCTTGACCAACAAGAGGAAGTTGAGCAACCATGCCCCAATTCCTATGACCATGGAGTGCAACGCCATCATCGATAACAAATCGCTGCAAAAACTGGCTGATCCAGGGAGCTTCTCAATCCCGTGCTCGGTCGGTGATTTGGAGATTAGGCGCGCCCTGTGCGACCTGGGGGTGAGTAAGAGTGTAATGCCTTACTCAGTGTGTAAGAAGCTCAACCTAGACGATCTTAGTTCTACCTCCATCACTCTGCAACTAGCAGATCGATCCATTCGCCACCCACTAGGAATCATGGAGGATGTCCTGGTGCAAGTAGAGAAGTTCTTCATACCATGTGATTTCGTGGTTTTAGACATGGAGGAAGATACACAGATCCCCATTATCTTGTGAAGGACGTTCTTCGCCACAACTGGGGCCATCATCAATGTGCGCACGGGATGCTGACACTCAACATCGGCAATGAGAAGTTTGAGTTTAATTTGGGGAAGTCTATGGCTGCAGCAAACACAAAAAATCCTTGCTACCAGATTGATGTGATAGAAGAAGCGCATGATGAGCACGGTGGGAACGATTAACCGCACAAGGTGCCCATAGAGGTATGTCTGGTTGAACCTTGTATTTTAAAAAATTCATATGATGAGCTTGCTTGTAATGAGAATACTAAAAGTGTGCCTGAGGTCGAGTTGGTGGTGTCTATGGAACATGTTTATGCTGTTGAGTTTGACGCTCATTCTCCGAAAGGAGAGAGTGGGGCAACATGTGAGAGCTTAACTTTTGATGAGTTTGAGTGCTTTGACTTGTTATTGAAGTTACTGACATTTGTTGATGAGTGCATGAGAGTTTGATCACCGGTTGCAAGCATGAGATGCACTCAGGATTTAATGACAAGCCAGGAAAGATGCTGCAAGATTTTGAGATCGACCCGTCAAAGGTTGAGAAGTAAGAGGCGAGCAAAGAAGGTAAGGTCGAGGGAGATGTCCACCTCATCGACCTCGAAGCTAATTGATTATGGTGAATATGGTCAGGCTCGAGACCTTAAACAAGCGCTTTATGGAAGACAACCCATGTTTGTATATGAGGTATTAGTTTTAGGTTTTTGAAAAAAAAAAGAAAAAGAAGAAGAAAAAAATGAGAAAAAGAAAAAAATGAGAAAAGAAATGAAAATGAGAAAAAATAAAAAAAATGAAAAAGAAAAAAAAACACGAGGGAGAGGGAAAGTGAGATTTAGGAGTTTTGAGGGACACTAGGGTGAGTTTGGTGCTTAGAGATGACATTTGAAGACCTTAGAGTATGGGTAAGTTTGAGTGAGGAAAGGTAGGAAAGGAGTTAGAATTTTTTTTTGAGAGATTGTAGGAAAAAAAGGAGGAGGAAGAATAGGCCTCACAATTATGACCTAGGGAGTCACGCCCGTGAGGCCTTGAGCATCAAGTTCAGAGTTTCAAACCCTCATGCGTCACGACTGTGAGGCCATATGTCACGGCCGTGACCCCTCAAAACCCAACTGTTGGTCTTCAAGGCAGAACCCACCTTACGGTTGTGAGGTCACTTCCCACGGCCGTAAGCCTCAAACAACTAAACTTCAGCAGCTGGACAAAATCCCTTTCACAGCCATGACCCTCTGGTATCACGTTCGTGAGAGTCAGAATAACCCAATTCCAGCATTAAACAGAACCAGCCTCACGGCTGTGACCCTCCATTGTCACGCCTGTGAGGCTCAGAAGTCCCTTTTCCATGCCACAGACAACAAACACCCTCACAGTCGTGACATTCGTATGTCATGCTCGTGAGAGACGAATGAAGAACTAAAGATCTTATCCTATCACAACCATGAGGAAAGCCGTCACACCCGTGACATGCCCAGAAGCTACGAAAATTAAATCTGCATATCAGGGGTTTCGTCGTCCTCTTTTGATAAGTGTTATTTGTGACTATATTTTTGTGGATTTTGATAGTGAATTAGGGATAATTTTAATTGTAAATCTTGATTTATATCCCGATTTCCCTATTACACTTGGTGTTATTGTTTTTGATGCAAATTTGTAGGTTTTGAGGCCAAAACAACAACTTTCTTTCAACTTTTGGCAAGAATGAACACACCACGGACCTCCAAAGATGACAACCAGACCGTGGCATGAATTTGGGACGAAATGGAGCACCGTAACGCACTACGAACTTGCACGACATGCACGGACCGTGGTAGCCTTACTGGTCGCGCCGTGCATTCTCGCGAATAGAAAAAGATAGGCTGCGGTGGTTATTTTCATTTGTCTAACATTCTGCCTTCGTTCTAGGGTCGTCAAGGAGAGAAAGAGAGTCCTAATACTTTCATACTACTCCTCTTCCCCAATCCATCAAGATTCAAGATCGAATTGAGTCAAGAGAGGCAATGATCAAGATTCGAGAAGAAATCATCAACGCTCGCGAAGAAGGCTCCACCGGGATCGAAAGGCTAGACAGTTTTTCGTAGTTTTTCTTTCTTTTCATATTCCTTCTTTGTTTTGAGATTCGATTGTGATGATTGGAACTTGTTTCTTGTTTTCATTGAATATGAGTGAGTAGATTTCTTGAATTCTAGGGTTATGCAACCCGAAACAATAGAAGGTTGTGTTCTTTATGTTCATGGGTGTTATTTAAGCACTTGAATACTTGTGATTTGAGATTAACCTGAGAAGTACTGAAAGGTGAATTAGGATAATCTGACTACCAACCTTTCTACCTAGTTTTTGTGAAATTTGAGAAAAGAATGGCAGACTAGGGAACCTTTTGATAACCAGAATATCTGAGACCTTCAAGTTTGATTAACTTGGAAAGCATACGAAAGTTGTAATTTAGGCTAATGAGGTAATTCTATTAGCATCGAAAGAGCAGTAGAGTTCTTACGGTTATCGTTCTTGATTCATTCTTGAATGTATGATTGTGCAAGCTAGGTTTTAATTATGGAACTCGTTGTTAGGAAAACAATTCCCTAGAAATATTTCTCCCTTGATTGAATCTTTGGATAATTTCCCTGCTTTATTAGTCCTGATTAGTTGTTAGACCTTTCAAAAACCTAAAACCCAGTTAGCTTAGCAATCACATAGATAACTAGTTTACTGCGCTGCTAAGTGAGTCCCTGTGGGATCGACCTTGACGTGTTACTCCGTACACCGTGCGCTTGCGGCCCTGCCATTATTCATCTCAAATTTTCCCTTTCATGCCCGTGGCATCCCATCACACTCTCTCCCTCAGCTTTCTCTCAGCCAGTCGCCGACAATTTCCGCCGTCGTCGCCGCCTCATTCCCAACCACCTCCCTCCATCGATAACTACTCGTCTCTCCTCTTCTCTTTCTCTTTCCAACCTGTTCGAAACCTAGATCTTCCCACCTTCTACCATAAATTTCGGCCGTCTCTTGCTGGAATCATCGCCGCCACCCACCACCTCTGCCGAAATCCACCCTTCCACCCAGAAACCATTGAACCCCACCTCACTCATCGTCCCTTTACTAGCCATCTTTTCCCCTCTTCAACCCACAACCCTCTCACCTCCATTCGAGTAGACCCACCTCGCCTTTGCTGCCCTCTTCCCTTCCTTCACCATCCTAGCCAACTCCAGCCACTACCTGTTCATTATAGCTACCAAGCCCTCCTTCCCTTTGCAACCCTAAACCCTTTTTAACCTCCAACCCAGCTACCAAAACCAAAACCCTCATAACCCTAAACCCTACCCCAACCTTCCTCCACTCACTCCCTTTAACCCTCCCTACTTCACGAACCGTAAACCCCTACCCTAAACCCTAACACTATTTGAACCCCAATTCACAAAAATCAGCCTTCAAACCTCATTTTGCGTTCACTCAAGGGTCAAGAAGCTTCAATTCGGGTTTCCAAGGGTCCACTATCGTACACATTTGGGTTTTTCACCGAGAGGGAGTCAAGGGCATCGAGAGGAAAGTGTGTGCGCTGCACTTTAGACGTCCCCGAGGCCCCTTCTCCTTCATCATTCTATGGTATACTTCCGGAACACCGAATGGAGACGGGCAAGCTCGAGTATGATATTAATGCTAAGGTCAATTTTCATAGAGAGGAGATGTTTACGACAAAGTATGAGTTGTTTGAAAACCAAAAAATTTGTGTGCCTTATTTTTACCATGATCATACCTACAAGCAATTCTTCCTTAAGCATAGCCTCAAAGTTTTGATTGAGCGGATAGGATGGCAGTCGTTCGTACACATTAACACATCGGTCCAGATCAATACATTTTGGAGTTCTTGAGCTCCCTAAGGGTTGAGAGAAACAGTCATCTAGATGCTTATTTACAAAATAATGTATAAGAATGATCACAATATGATTACATGGTTACAAAATGATAAAAGAATGATCTAACCTTGCTTAAACACAAAGCATGCAACTAGTAAGAGGGTAAGGAAAGATTGAAGTTGGCACGTGTGATTTCCTTCGGTATTGATACCGCGATAATCTAGGGGATTTTTATGTGAGAATGGTGAGGGACGAGAGGAGAACTCTTTAGAGAGGTTTTGAAAGGAATTGTTGGTGAATTTGGTAATGAAATGGAGGGGTATTTATAGGTGAGTAAGGGTGGCATCCGAATGGAAGGAGGGGGGCATGATCCACATTTCATGCCCAATTGCCCATAATCCTCCCTCAAGGCTGCTTGGCCTTTGACTTTACATGAGTCAACGGTGCGCGCCAAGCTGATGTCACGGGATTCTTTGACTGGGGCGCAAGCACGAAAGTAACGTGGCACTAGCATAGGCCAAGCGGCCTATGGGGGATCCTACACACAAATTTGTGATGTGGCAAAGCGTGCGGGCCGTCTGTGGCCTGAAAAAGGCCAAGCGACTTTTGAGTCTTTGGGATGAGTAAGGCCAGAGGATTTTGAGTCTTCCATGGGTGCTTTTAGACCTGTAAATTGGTCAAGACCGCTTGGCTTTGGTGTTAGGTTAGTTTAAGTTCAAACGACCACAACTCTTTCATTCGGACTCTGATTGAGGTAGTTCAAAAGGTGTTAGAAAGCTTATAATGTGTAATTTATCCTAATAAAAATAAATAAGGTCAATGAGACTTGTGGAAAAAATGGGATTCAAAAGGGTGAACGCATATATGTGGAAAGGGTGGAAAATAAAGGTTTTTGTGGTGGTTTGGTGAGGTGACTAAAATGTAAGCAAGGCCAAATGGTTTTTTAGGGCTCCTTTAGGCTTTTGGAGGTGCTTGGGCTTAGTTTGTGGGTCCGCGAAGGCCAAGTGGTCTTGGAAGCCTATTTTAGGCTTGATTGCGCCTTGCGCCAATTACGTGGGCCTGTGGGTCAGCGAAGGCCAAGTGGCCTTGGTAGCCTGTTTTGGGCCTGGTGATTTTTATTAAAAATCTAGTGGCCTTTGATCCATTCTATTTTCTCTTTGTCCTCGATGTATTTTCTCGGTACAAAATTCGGTGTCTACAGAGAGCCCCCATTTTGATCGAGTCTGAATAGGATGATGGTCACAGTAGCCCGAGGAGCTATTTCCCCTTTTCTAATGACGAATGATGGTGGTGATCTTTTATTGGCGAGTGAAGGGAAGATATTATCGATGTTTGACAAGTGGGAGGTGAATGATATTGGTGCTCTTTTAATGGCGGCCGAGAGATGAATGTTGTCGGTGCTCTTTTAATGGCGATAAGAAAATGGATGCCAGTGCTCTTTTAATGGCGGCTGGAGGATGTCAGTGCTCTTATAATGGTGACCAAAAGATGGAATGACGTCGATGCTCTTTTAATGACGTCTAGAAGGTGGATGTTGTCGGTGCTCTTTTAATGGCGATCGGAAGGTGGATGATGTTAGTGCTCTTTTAACAGCAACTGGAAGATGGTGATGATGTCCCAGTTTTCCCGGTGTCAATGATAGTTCCCTGCACAGAAACCAAAGCAGAATGTTAGATCATTTTGAACAATGCCTTGGGATATAAAGAATTACCTGTCTGATAAATTGATCGTAGCTGATCCAAAATTCTTTTTTCGATGCTACGGTTGATGATGCCCAACGCATTTTCCTGAGGCAGATCAGATTCTCCTAAAGCAAATGATGCTCAACAGATTTTCTCGAGGCGGATCGGATTTTACCGATGTTGATGATGCCCAATGGATTTTCTCAAGGCGGATCAGATTTCCCAGATGTTGATGGTGCCCAACGGATTTCCCTAAGGCGGATTGGATTTTCCTGATGTTGATGATGCCCCATGGATTTTCCCGATCCGGATCGAGTTTTCCCTATGTTGATGATGGCTAACTGATTTTTCCCGAGGCGAATTGGATTTTCCCGATGTTGATGGTGCCCAACGTATTTTTTTGAGGCGGATAGTATTTTCCCGATATTGATGGTGTCGAATGAATTTTCCGAGGCTGATCAAATTTCCTCGATGTTGATGATGTGAACCGTGTCGGGTTCGAGTTCGAACTCCCTTAGCCGGGCTCGAAATCCTGACCTGACATTCCCTAGCTAAACCCGTGCACTTTCGGGAACCATTACACCTTCTCCAAGGGCGGAGTAAAGAGCGTCGAGTTAGTATGGTGTCAATGGGTAACCCTTTGAGGAGGATTGGATGGGCTTGGGTTTTGTTCCTCCGGCCCCGGAGACCTCGAGATCGTGCGAGGCCGCCCCGAGACTAGTAGTTGCTTGATATCGAGGTTGGGGTTTTGCCCCGGCATACGAAGGGACAAGGAAGAACGTGAAGGAAGCGAAGAAGGAGGAAGAGTAGAGGTAGCGCCCGCAACCCCTATTGTGACAGCCGCGACACTCGCTGGATTGTTTTGGCCAAGGAACAAACGTTGGCAGCGTCGGGAAAAGCACTGCCAGCGTCCAACACAGAGGCTCCAATTTTTCGGTCGCTCAAACACGCTGGCGGAGCTGGGAAAAACGCTACCAGCGTCGGCTTCCAGCGACAGGTCGCGCCCGCGACACTCTGCTTTGTGCCCACGAAGCTCACTCCCTCCATTGCTACTGCTGTCGCCTGCTGCATCATCGCGCCCGCGACGAACGGTGTCGCGCCCGCGAAGTCCGTTCCACACATCCGCTGCTGTCGCTCGCTGCTGTTGCTCGCTACTCGTTGCAGCCGCGACGACTGTTGTCTCGCCCGCGAAGGACCCGTGTGCTGCTAAGTTTTATTATCAAAACTACGTAGTTTTGGGGTTTTTTTTTCTATATAGTATAAATACTTTGTTTTAGCCTCTTTTTCAAGTTAGCTTATGTTTATGAATGATTTGCTAATGCAATGTTAGGGTTTCTCCCTTTTCTTTCCCAAAATCTTATTCTTACTTTATCAATTTGTTAATGGTGGTGTTAGCAAGTCATGTCTTTAGTGATTATCTAGTGGATTACCTATGATAGTCATGGTGGGGTGTGAGGCCTAGAGTTGTGGATTACCTAGCTCAAGGTTATATCCTTTCTTTATTGTTCAATTCTTGTTCGATTGTTGTTTCAAGGTTCGAACTCAAGCTAAATCATCAGTTTTCCCACCGCGCCATGCTCCATTTGGTATCAGAGCTACGGTTTGTTCTTGCTAGTTTGTTCTCTATTGTTGGATATTGGTATTTTGAATGCAAATATTGGTGATTCTCCATCCCTTGTGCCTCCAAGTGTATTGGAGAATCTTTTGTTGTATTGTGTTTGTGATTTTTGAAGCATTTTGGAGCTTTGAGGAAAAGTTAGAAAATTTGTGCCCGCAAGTTGTTCGATAAAATGCCCAAGTGAAAAAAAACACAAAAAACCCTTAGTCAAACATAAGCCAACTACAAGAAAACCCCCAAACGCCACAAAATATTCCCAAACACATACCGTCCCTCACCTTTTCCCTCAATATGGACGACGAAGCTATGTCCAATCGAGAGGAACCAAGCCACCGAGTAGTCCTCTAGTTCGGACTCTCGAGAATCGATTCTCCACCATCGACGATCGATTCACTTCTTTCGACAATCGGTTCTCCACCTTCGAGTGGAACATGAATTCCATGATGGCACGGATGGACAATCTCATCCAAGAGCGTCCACGTCCGCCTCCAGTTGAATGTCCGAGGCGCGCACCAAGCCCTATCCGTCCTGCTCCAAACTTTGAGTCGAGCGACGATGCTAGAGGCTCCCCTCGACGTCGAATTCTTTGGGAAGTGCATCATCGGCCCCCTCGTGACGATTTCCAGGTCGTTAAGATTGATATTCCTGAGTTCAATGGTTCCAATGATCTCGATGACTACATCGAACGGATCCAATTGATGGATAGGATCTTCGAGACCAAGGAATATGATGATGAGAAGGCTTATAAGGTAGCGAGATTGAAACTCACCAAGGTCGCCTCGCTTTGGTTTGAGAATATGAAGGTACAACGGGTTCGTGAAGGAAAGGCAAGGATTTCTACTTGGACATGGCTCAAACAAGTGATGAATCGTCGTTTCTTGCCCCAAACTTACAAGCAAGACGTCCTACGAAGGCTATATGCTCTTACCCAAGGTAAACGATCCGTTGGTGATTACATCTTGGAATTCGAGCAACTTCTCATTAAAAGTGGCCTTCAAGAGCCGGAAGAACAAACGATGATGCGATTTTTGAATGGGTAAGATCCTTCGGTTGCCAAGAAGGTTGAGGTTCAACCCTACTATTCGATGGACGATTTGTGCAGTTTGGCTCTCCGTGTTGAGCGAAGAAGAAAGGAAAGGGCCGACACCAAACCCTTGTCTAGACCCGTCTACTCACAATCTAGCCGACCTCCTCCGAATTTAAACACTCCGAAGTCTAGCGAGACACCCAAGTCCACACCAGTACCAAGACTTGACAAAGGAAAAGGACTTGCTACGGTGACTCCAACGGAACCTCCTCGACGGATGGAAGGCCGGAAGTGCTTTAAGTGTCATGGTTATGGCCATTTTCAAGCCGATTGTCCAAACCGGCGTACTTTGACACTCCAAGAAGTCCATGACATCGATGATGAGCTTCGAAAGGCTCAAGAGGAACCCTGGTTGAAGATGCAGATACTAGTGATGAGGAGGATACCGTCCCCGTACCCCCCGTGCATGGAGGCACACTTGTTGCGAGGAGAGCTTTGCATACCCATGAGACTCCTCTCGACAAGGCCCAAAGGGAAATGTTGTTCCAAACGTGGTGCTTCGTAGGTGGAAAGGTGTGCACTCTTGTCATTGATGGCGGAAGTTGCACGAACGTCGCGTCTACCACTATGGTTGAGAAGCTTGACTTGCCTATATTACCGCACCCTCAACTCTATTCACTCCATTGGCTCAACGATCACAACAACGTCAAGGTAACTAAGCAAGTCTTAGTGAATTTTTCTTTCGGATCTAACTACGATGATTCCCTTGTTTGTGATGTTGTCCCTATGAGCGCTTGTCACATTTTATTGGGTCGACCATGGAAATATGTTCAAGAAAACGGTGCACAATGGGTTGAACAACACTTACACATTCACCCATAAAGGCAAGAAGATCAAGCTACTTCCCATTTCTCCCCGAGAAACCGAAACTTCTAAAACTGGGTTGGGTAGTGAGTTGAGGAACCTTCTCCTTTCGAGCGAAATACGGGATGAGTGTGCTCTTGGCGAGGACGAGCTACCACTTGCTTTGTCTCTGCCTTGTAGTAAGCCTAGCAAGGTTGAGAGTTCCCAGCACCTCATATTTTTCATCTATCGCTCTTTGACCCCTCAGCTCCGAAAAACAAGCCTACTTGTACCTTCTTGCATATGGACGATGGGTACATTGTGGGATATCAAGCATGATTGCTCGTGACATTTAGGATGATCGAAGTTTATCAGAATCAATTGAAGGGAAGTGTCCTGGTTTTAACTCCCAAGAGTTGAGGAAAACTCCTTTTCAAGAGGGGGAGTATGAACCGTGTCGGGTTCGAGTGCGAACTCCCTTAGCCGGGCTCGAAATCCCGACCTGGTATTCCCTAGCTAAAACTGGTCACCCGTGCACTTTCGGGAACCATTACGCCTTCTCCAAGGGCGGAGTGAAGAGCGTCGAGTTAGTTTGGTGTCAATGGGTCACCCTTTGTGAAGGATTGGATGGGCTCAAGTCTTGTTCCTCCGGCCCCGGAGACCTCAAGATCGTGCGAGGCCACCCCGAGACTAGTAGTTGCTTGATATCGACGTTCGGGTTTTGCCCCGGCATACGAAGGGATAAGGAAGAACGTGAAGGAAGCGAAGAAGGAGGAAGAGTAGAGGTAGCGCCTGCTACCCCTACTGTGACAGCCGCGACACTCGCTCGGTTGTTTTGGCCAAGGAACAAATGCTGGCAGCGTCGAGAAAAGCGCTGCCAGTGTCCAACGCAGAGGCTCCAATTTTTCGGTCGCTCAAAAACGCTGGCGGAGTTGGGAAAAACGCTACCAGCGGCGGTGGTCGCGACACTCGACCAGCGCGTGAAGCTCACTCCTTCGTTGTCGCTGCCGCCGATTGCATCGTCGCGCCCGCTGATTTAATCGTCCGCATGCGCAAAGCCGCTCCACACAACCATCGCGCCGCCACGCTATTGCTCGCTACTCTTCGCAGCCACGACGACTGTTGTCGCGCCCGCGAAGGACCCGTGTGCTGCCAAGTTTTATTATCAAAACTACGTAGTTTTGGGGGTTTTTTTTATTTAGTATAAATACTTTGTTTTAGCCCCTTTTTCAAGTTAGCTTATGTTTATGAATGATTTGCTAATGCAATGTTAGGGTTTCTCCCTTTTCTCTCCCAAAATCTTGTTCTTACTTTATCCATTTGTTAATGGTGGTGTTAGCAAGTCATTCCTTTAGTGATTATCTAGTGGATTACTTATGATAGTCATGGTGGGGTGTGAGGCCTAGAGTTTTGGATTACCTAGCTCAAGGTTATATCCTTCCTTTATTGTTCAAGCCTTGTTCGATTGTTGTTTCAAGGTTCCAACTCAAGCTAAATCATAAGTTTTCCCACCGCGCCACGCTCCATGATGCCCAACAGATTTCTCGAGGCGAATGATTATGTTAGTGACGTCCATAGCAACTTTTATCGCTAGAAGATCGTCATGACGATGAGCTTTAAACGATAGTCCGCTTGGACTAGATAGAACTCATTCAGAGTGTGATTAGAGCTTCCTCTAATATTTCTCTTAATGATTAGCAGCTGAGCTTGAGTCTTTATGCGAGATGAATTTCTTTGATTCTCCCTCCTTTCTCAATGCGCATGCATGTGCTTGGTCTTCTAGACTCCAGACTCTTATGGATGTTGCACTTATGCATGACTATTGACTTTATGCATGACCTCTTGATGTAATGCAATGACTAGGAGAATATGTACATGAACAGTATTTCACGATGCATGTGCCTCAATATGCAAACAACCCCTAGTACTATAACTATAACGATGATTCCTAAGAGTCAGAGCAACTCGACAAGCGATTTCAGGACAGGACAGGATATGTGAGGCTTATGACGAGGCCTGAAGGTGAAGGCATTGTCTTGGATGACTTGTTTTGTGCTTTTACTTTCTCGGATCATTGTGGAGATAGGTGTAGCCCCATTACATGTTATGTGCGGACTAGGGGAGCCTCTAGTTCAAATGAACTCTTAACATCTCTTGAGTCGTATATTGTTTGCAATTAGCCATTGATGTGGTCAATCTTTTGTTTTTGACGGATGGGCCTCACTCAAGTATGCTGAGAACAGGCCTCGAAATATCGAATCGCGCACTTGCACTAATGACCGAGTCAAAAAACTCTAGCGGTATGGAGGGATGAAAAGGGTTGGCAAAAGAGGGTAAGTCTAATGATGGCCAAACAGGTTCATGTGGCACTTGGTGAAAATGGGAGACGATGGTTAGTAGGGTTTGAAGGTTGAATATGGGCATGTCATAATTGACGGATGGCCATGTTTTAGCTAAGGCTTGATGGTCAAAAAGGGTAGACTCACCTCATATAGATTCATGTCATAGGAGGAGAGATGGTTGTCTTTTCGGAAGTGAAGATAATCCAAGTCTGACAGAAGGAAGATTGGGGAATTATGATGGTAGAGATGTGAAAGAACTTCAACATCCAGGATTTACTCTCCTTATGTCTAACCTGCCTTGAAGGGTTTTTAGGCTAGCCTCTTTTATTCTCTCGCTCAACTTTTGCCTAGCCTGGGATTCCAAGCTAGCCTCTCTTGTTCTCTCGCTCTCCTTTTGCCTAGCTCGGGATTCCAAGCTAGCCTCTCTAATTTTTTTTTCTCAAAGACCAAATTTTAGGACAAAGGATGCTCAATTAAGGTGAATTGTAGTAGTTGGGCCTCAAAGAAGATCTCTTAAGTATCCGATATGGAATCAGGCCAGTCATAGTTCATAAGGTGTAGCTTCAAAGGATTGGTGCCTTGAGGAGGGCTTGGTGAGGTAGGCTTGAGGATTGTTATGGATGCAAACGCGTGATGATGATGTGAAGGCTTAGGGCATAAGGCTTGAGAGCAATTCGGAAGGTTTATAAGGGGCTTTTTAGTGTGCATGACTGTTAGCTCCATCTCCGGTTTCTCAATCTTCTTCTTTTATATTTTTCCCCCTTCTTCTTCTTCTTCTTCTTCTTCTTCTTCTTCTTCTTCTTCTTCTTCTTCTTCTTCTTCTTCTTCTTCTTCTTCTTCTTCTTCTTCTTCTTCTTCTTCTCTTTTTTTCTCTCTTCTTTTTTCTCTTTTTTTTCTCTCTCTTTTTTCTGCGCTTTCTTATTACTTTTCTCTTTTTTGTTGGTATGCTTCGAGATATGGACGACCCTAAAGGGGTTTACTCTCCTAACACATGTTTTTCCATACACAAACAAACTGCTTAAGGGACATGAGTGGCATACCACTCATGACGACCCATGTTGATGGACCAACTAGGAACTCTTTCTTTTCTTTTTATTTTTGCTTTCTTCTCTTTTTTTCGACATTCTTCTTCATGGGATTGACTCATGTTCGCCTTTCTGATGATATTAGTCCCAAGATACTGATGTATAATGGGATCAAAGTTTAGATCTTGACCAATTACACATCAAGGGGGACGTACAACCAATCACAATATGGGAGGCTTCACGTGAACTAGGGCAAAGGTGGGGGTGATTCATGTGAGACAGAGGGGATCTTTGTGGAGTTTGGGTGTTTTGTGAGGGAGTATGGCTTAGGGTTTGAGAAAGGAGGGATCTTTATGGATTATAAGAGAGGGAGTTGGACGAATGATTGTGGGGAATTTGGGATGGTGACGTGAGGTCTTTGTGGAGGAGGGATGTTTGAGAGAGATTTTATGGGAGAGAAAAGGATGGATGAATGCTTGAGAGGGTTTTGGGAGAGTTGACGTGGTTGTAGGGTTTAGGGGAGAGAGTTGACGTTTGAGAGAGAGATTTGAGAGAGTTATAGCCTTAGGGTTTATCTAACTAAGAGATAGAAAGATAAAAGTAACCAGGATAGTTCAAGGGATCTATCTTGATATAGAAACACCACAATAAGAAATCCTAGGGCTACTTGACCTTTAACCTAGTTATTAAAAAATAAGCCAAGCTTATCTAGGACTACAACAATCTTGGCGCCAAAAGGACTCACACACACACACACCCATCACACGCCTTCACACTCTTCTAGAACATTCTAGAACATTCTAGACTAATCTAAACTCCTAAGACTTGATGTCCAAGTTTATATATATTACTTGGGATCTCACACAACTGGAAATGTAAAGAAAACCCTAGAAATGTGAAGTTACACATCAAAAGGCTAAAACTGTGAACTTCATCTTGAAATGGTCAGAAATGTGAAATTCATCTTATAATGATCAAAATTGTAAAGTTCAAGTTGAACTTTGTTCTTGGGCCTTTAGATGTCGACTTGGACTCTTCCTAAGACGTTTGGACGTCCTCGTGGAACAAGGAGCACAAGATATGCGTTGGCCTTTGGGTGTCCTTTCTTATTGGGCTTGGCGTGAAGAATGATGATGGATTTCCATCACTCTCCATGAATCTTGGGTCTCCAAAGTTGAGCCCAAGGCTTGGTGAACCTCCATTTCCTTCCATGAACCTAGGGTCCCCAAAAGTGAGACCTAGGCTAGTCAGATTTATTTTAGGCGTGGGCTGAAATACATTATTCCCCCTTTGTTGGAAATAGTTTGTCCTCAAACTTGATTGGAGGAATGAGATTTTCTTATTGGTTGAGCGAGGCTGGCCTCCATTATCTTCCATGAATCTAGGATCCCCAAAAGTAGAACTGAGGCTAGGTGACTTTCCCTCAGTTAAGGCATGACCCACTTAAAATAGTACGACTCCAATTCCAACTCCAGAAGCATCACACTTGACCTCAAACTTCTTATCAAAGCTTGGTAGGGCTAGGACAGGTGCGATGCAGAGTTTATCTTTGATGATGTTGAGCGCTCGTTGGGCCGCTAGAGTCCATGAGAACTCCTTGGATTTTGATGGCTCGATCATAGGAGATTGAATAGTGCTATAACTCCTCACAAACCTCCTACATAAAGAGGACAAACCGGGGAAGCTTCGATCATCATGAGTACTAGTCGGAGTAGGCCACATAGTTTGATAGCCTTGACCTCTTCTTCATCTACCTTGATCACTTCAATTGAAAGAGCATAGCCAAGAGAGACTATGTTGTTGATGAAGAGGTAACGCTTGGACAGATTCCAATGCAAAATTACGTGAGCTAAAGTCTTCACAATATATTAGAGATGAAAGATATGATCCTTCACGAATATTTTATCAAGGTAGACAACAACGCACTTGCTAATAAGGGGCTTCAAAACCTTATTCATCAATCTCGTTAAAGTATAAAGAACAATAGTTAGTCCAGCAGCCATGACTAACCATTCATAGAGACCTCCTTTGGTTTTGACGATAGTATCCCCTTCTTGAGTTTGACTCTGGTATTACCCACTTTTTAGATCAGCCTTTGGAACGACTTGGGTACCATATAGCTCTTCCCTAGATCTTCAATTCTAGGATCCCCGTACTTGGTAGTGATCTTGTTGTTGCACAGACGTTGGTTCCCAACTTTCTTTGTAGCCACAAGGGTAGGGAGACCTCCCTGATCATACCCTTTGCTAGAAGATCTTCATCTTGTCTTTGAACCTCTTAAGTGTCACTAGGGTTTACGTGATGTGCTTGCTCGTCTTGCAGAATAGATCCGGAAATAAGATCAGATTTGTGTTGGATATCACGTTGGGGGGGGGGGGAGGGGGGGATTCTGGGGGCTTCTCTTCTGGGAACACATGAGAAGATTGTTCCAAAAGAGGGGTGACGAGAGGGTGGGGGTTTTTGTGAATGGGGTTTTAGAGAGGTGGCTATTTGTGGCTAGGGTTTGTGTTTGGGTCTAAGGGAGTGATCTCCTTATGCTCACTAAACTCAGGACGTTCAGTGGTCATAGAAGTGATGAGATTTGGATCACTCTCTTGAGGTGGGGACGGTTTGGAGACTTTTAGTGGAGCTAGGGTTATCTTTTTGTTGTAGAGCCTAAAAGTGTAAGTATAGGCTCTTCCATCATGCGTCACAATCCTGTCAAATAAACATGGTCTTCCAAGCAGAATATGACAAGCATCCATAGGCTAAACGTCACATCATTGAGAACCTTTATAAAATTTGCCAATGGAAAAGCTTACCAAACACCATTGAGTCACTTGTAAATCTTCACCCTGATTAAGCCACTGAATGGTGTATGGCTTTGGATGGGGACTCGTATCTAGCTTGAGTTTGTCCACCATAGTAGTTGGCGCCACATTGGTGCTGCTTCCTCCATCTACAATTAAAGAACAAACCTTTCCCTTGATAGTACATCGAGAGTGAAAGATGGCCTCTCGTTGTTGTTGATCTTCAGAAACAATTGAGTTACTAAGAACTCTCCTCATAAGGAACATCTCGTGAGCAATAAAAGGGTTTTGGGTGGATGAGGAAAACATACATGGGAATTGTGGTTTTGTGACGTTGGGTTGTGTACATCGGTTTGTTAGACCTCGGTATTGTCGTTCTCTCTCAGGGAGCTGGCGGCCTTGGTTAAAGAATCTAAGTCAACGGTCGGGATGAGATTGCTAAGGTAAGGATATCGATTTGAAGGGATCACAACGCAAGAAACAAAGCTAAGGTTGGTCAAGGAATGGAAAATGGGCTTCGGAGGTTTTCGGGATGCAAACGGGGATGAGGAAATGGGTTTTGCAACAAGAGAGTAACGAGAAGGGGAAGTCAAATGGTAACTCCGTTAGAAAATACCCACCGGGCTTCCTCTTTCAAGGATAGTCCGGATTAACTTCCCCAAAGTCCATCGAGCACCGGGAGTTCAAGGAACGGAATTTCCTAGTTAGTTTCTATTCGCTTTCGCGAACTAGAATACTAACTATCCTAATTCCTACCTTCCAACAAGTGTTGGATATATTCGGGATGCTTTCGCACCCAAACACATCCCACTTGAGGGAAGGATAGGATTGGGAAATTGATTTCCTAACTAATTACTCACTAATATTGCTAATCCAAACCTAACACTCATTCACACCCTTAATTACCCCCTAACCCATAGGGTTTCTAGCCACTAATCATAATACTAACTATGCTAACAACATCCAATCCAACCCTAAACATGATTTCTAACATCAAACAACCATTAACAAGCAAGATAATCAAATAACAAGCAAGAACAATTAAAGAACAAGCAAAGTAATTAGCAAAGTAATTAATAAAGGAGTTAAGGGAAGAGAAAACTTATCAAAGTGTTGTAGATGAACAAAGGAAAGCAATAAAAAGATGACCCAACAATCTTTCAATAGTTTGAATCTCCAAATCCTTAATAACAAACACAAATCTCCAAAACCCTAGATTAATCTCTCACTAATCTCTCTCTAAAATCCACAAATTATAAGCTGAAAATAATGTCAAAGTCTAACCCTAGATCCCCCCTTAGAAATCATTCATAAGGGATAAAAATACAAGTGAAAATCATTGGCCAAAACGCAGCACTTCAAGCCGAAAACACGCGCAGGACATAGGGAGACTGTGGTCACGGTCTAGGAGACCGTGGCCACGGTCATGTTCTGTCCAACGAAAAAAGACGGGCGATTTCGAGCTTTGAGAGACCGTGGGTACGGTCTGGGAGACCGTGGGCACGATCTCACTCGGGATCAGGAGGTCGCGGGTGCTACCTCTGTGGTGGCAGGCGCTACCCCCTATGGTAGCGGGTGCTACGCTCAGGGTGGCGGGGGCTACCCTACTCTTTTCGTCCCTTTGTTTCTTCCTTCTTTCCGAAGCATGTAACGCTCGATCCGAGGGTCATAGCATGTGTTACTTCACTAATTGGCACCAAAGGTTGGGAGTGTGGTCCCGGGTCGACTCCGCCTCGGTTTCCGGTCCGGCTCGGCTCGGGAAATCACCAAAAATGCTATAAAAAGGCCCGTTTTGCTATGTTTTCAGCGAAAGCTCCAAAATCTACAAAAATAACCAAAACGCATTGAAAACTTATGAAATTAAACCATGAAATGAGTTAAAAGCCTAAGGATTTAGGCGGTACTTAGACACAGAATTGGGTCTAAACACCTCCCACACTTAAACTTTTGCTCGTCCCGAGCAAAACAAAACAAGACAAATAAGAAAACTAAACACCAACTCCTCTGTCGTGGGAGGAAACGAGTGCATTTAGCGTATGGACCAAGCCCTTTGAACCCCTCGGCAGCCCAGGTGGACGAGATGGACTCGTGAGGGTTTGTAGCAGCTATACCCACAAAAGCCAAAGAAAAAGGAGAGAGGGAAAGTGAAAACAAAACCGAAGAAAACAAAGGAAAAGAAAAACGAAAGCTTCGCTTCAAAAGATCTCGAAATCTAAAATCAGGAAAACGTTATTAAACCTCCAAAAGGAACCGTTATGAGCGTTTCACAAACACCTATCTTAAGCAAAAGTCAGTCTTTGATATTTTCGATGTCCTAAACCTAATGTCAAGCAAAACCCCATGTGCGTAAGTGCTAGTGGGTTCCAACCGAATCCAAAAGACTCCAAGGACTCATGCCCGAGCTCAAAAACAACGAAACGAACAAGGAACGAGTTGTCCTTCCTCGCATTTGGTCGCCCTTGGCTTGGTGAGGGTCATAGGTGATGCAAGGAGAGGCCCCACACTTTATTAACGCTTAAACTTTTCTTTTTGGGGTTGGGTAATCCCAACAAAATTGCTTTTTCTTTTTCTCTCTTTTTTTTTCTTTTTATAGGTCGGTATTAGCCTTACTTTCGGGAATTGGACGGCCCAAATATGGGGTTTACCCTCCCAACACAGTCTTTTCCATACACACCTCCACCGAGAATTCAATATGGGAGGAGCTTAAGGGGTAATAGCGCCGTACCGCTAATACTGGGCCCGTGTAGGTTGGCTAAGTGTATTGTGGTTGATGTCATTCAGCGACACGCTCCACTTAATCCGGTTATTGTATGTTTTCTTTCTTTTTCTTTCTTTTTGACTTTGCATTTGCTAAAAAGGGAAACAAAACAAGCTCGGACACAAACCTCTAGAATCTCCCGACTTCAACCAGAACGTGAAAGGAATCGGGGGTTTCGCTAGACACTCAATGAAGGACATCTAAAGAGATAAGTCATGACTCTTACCCGAGACAGGGTCGAAAATGCTCAGACCGGTTTCTTTTAAAGAAGTTTAAGAACGGCTTCTCAATTTCGACAACAAGATCCAAGAAACAAAGCAAAAAAAAAGCGAAAACAAAACTGAAAGGAAAAACTTTTAAGGCTTTCACACCCTTTTTTCTCCTTTTTCACACAAAATTTTTTAAATTTTAAGTAAAAACTAGGGAAACAAAGAACAAAACGACTAGATGATCTACCCTTGAAATAGAATATCTCCCCCCCCCCTCCCACACTTAAAACTCCACAATGTCCTCATTGTTGGAAGGTGTCACATGAAAAGGGTAGAGAACCCACAAAACACAAACAAACAAGAACAACTAGCATATAAAAATGGTGGCGACCCGATCCCACACGGCTCCAACAATAATATATCCCAACACAAACACTCAAAGGGGTTCGCCACCCAAAAGAAAATCAAGCATGCGATGGATCATGATGATATTCAACTCAAAAAGAGAAGAGCGGAGAGATATTACCTCGAGTTCTTCAAAACAAATGATTACTCAATCCGCGATCTGTGATAATCGAGCAAAGGGTTAGGATTTTCAAGTAAAAACAAGCAAGGCTCGTAAGATCCGCATGCAAAATTAGAAATAAGAAAAAGAAACTAATAAAGAAAGGAAAAGAAAATAATCAAAAAGAAAGTACGGGTTACCTCCCATGTAGTGCTTGTTTTAGGTCCCTAGCTTGACCTAATACCCATTTGATCCTTGAAAGACGGGGTGAACAAGATAGGAACGTTTTCCATCTCTTCCACCATTTTCTCTTCCTCCCTTTCCAGCATTTCCCCAATTTGCAAGTATAAAGGTCAAGATGATCTAACCAGTTTGTAGTTGACCCCGGGGTGAAAAGAGGCATTGGCTTCTTATGTTTCTTCCACCTTCTTTTTCTCCTCTTCTTCCAACATCTCCCAACCACCATAGTGAACCAAGCAAGTTGCTCCTCCGGCGGTCGAATCGAGTGAAATAGATGAGGAGGTAATTTAAGCTCCACTTTACTTGTTTCCCGGAGTTTTGGAGCCTCGGGAACAAGTATGAGTTGATAACGGTCATCTTCCTTCAAAAATTCTGCTTCCTTCTCAACCCCTTCCTTGAATTCTTCTTCAATGAAATAATTCAAAGTGATCGGGAAGTCTTTAAACTCCACTTGAGGAAAAGGAAACTCCAAGGATGCTTCATCATTAATAATAAAATCATGATCCTCCATACGTTCAAATAAAGGTTCCTCCAAGGGAACATCCTCCACCTTTTGGGTATAAGCCCCATCAATAAGATTAGTGAGGAAGACAACCTCACTACCATCGGGCTCAACGTGGATAGGCTCAAGAAGGATCTCCTCTAAAGGACGCTCACATGAAAGCTCAAAAGTATAAGGTTCTATTAAGCACCCACCTATTTCCTCATTGAATTCTTCTTCCTCACTCAACTTCTCCTCATTCTCACTTTTAGCTTCTTCAAGCAACACCTCCCTTTCTTCATTCATCTCCAACTCACTCGCTTTTTCTTCTTCTCTCAAACATCCCTCCTCCGTAAAATTTGGTACTATCGCTTCCCCTTCACTCCGGAGGGTAATAAGATTCACCGGCACCATTGGAGTAGGTTGAGGTTGTATGGGGACGGTTTGAGGGATGTAGTCTATCTGAGCCGTTTGAGCCCATTGATTTTCAATGTTCTCAAGGTGAGCCCTATCATTCTCTTGATTTTCAATAATTTGCTTCAGCAACTTCTCTACGTTGGACTCTTGAGATGGTTGGGATTCTTGAAGTTGAGGGGTAGGTTGGTGATAGGTGGGTTGCCAAACTTCTTGGTTTTTGTAGTTGGGTGAGAAATATTGGATGTTTTGGGTGGAGGGTTGGGTCTCCTACATGATTCCCAATTGGTTGGTTGTTCCATTAGATACCATCTTTTGTTGCATCTCTTGGACGATGCCCACAAGGAATTTGATAGTAGGTTCGCTCTCCAAAGAATAGCCTCTACTTCCTAAACTCCAATGACTTCCCCAAGAAGGAGAATGTTGAAATAACTCGTGAAGGAAAACATTTGCTTGATGCTCAGTCTTCATAAGGAACATTCCTCCCGATGCAATATCAATTGAGTCTTTAAGATCGTCTTGAAGCCCATGGTAAAACTGATGTAACAATAACCAATCCGGAAGATTATGATGTGGACATCGCCTTTTAAGAAGTTTAAACCTTGCCCATGAATCGAAAAGAGTTTCTCCCGGCTCTTGCTTGAAATTCAAGATAGCTTGTCGAAGCCTATGCGTCTCATCAACTGGAAAGAAATGGTGAAGAAAATCCCGACTCAATGCATCCCAAGTAGTATATGTGCCGGGTGGACAAATGTCGAGCCACATTCTAGCTTTTCCTCCCAAGGTGAGAGGGAAAAGCTTCAATTTCAAAAACTCCGAAGATACCTCTGGCATATGCACAAAACCAATCCGACCTTCAAATCTTCTAATATGATCGATAGGATCCTCGAAGCCATCTCCATAGAATTGGTTTCTCTCAAAAGCGTCCAGCAGGCATGGTTTGAACTCGAATGTTGCGGTGGGTGGTAGTGGCGGTAGGATGATAGGATTGCCTCCCGTACCCGATGATGGAACGGCATATGATAGAAGGGTACGGGGTGAACCAGCTTGAGCTTCACCCATTAGAATGTGAAATCTCCTACGATGCTGGGTAGAACATTAGGGCGTACCTACACGCACCAACAAGAACCAATAGAAGCATCAAATTCATTTGGATTGGTAAAAACTGATTTCTAGCGTGAAAGCAAACTCAAATAACCAAAGACCAAGAAACTAAAACTAGGGGCGCTGGCTCCCCGGCAACGACGCCATTTTGTGTACAGCGGTTTGTTAGACCTCGGTATTTTCGTTCTCTCTCAGGGAGCTGGCGGCCTTGGTTAAAGAATCTAAGTCAACGGTCGGGATGAGATTTCTAAGGTAAGGATATTGGTTTGAAGGGATCACAACGCAAGAAACAAAGCTAAGGTCGGTCAAGGAATGGAAAATGGGCTTCGGAGGTTTTCGGGATGCAAACGGGGGATGAGGAAATGGGTTTTGCAACAAGAGAGTAACGAGAAGGGGAAATCAAATGGTAACTTCGTTAGAAAATACCCACTGGGCTTCCTCTTTCAAGGATAGTCCGGATTAACTTCCCCAAAGTCCATCGATAGACCGGGGGAGTTCAAGGAACGAAATTTCCTAGTTAGTTTCTATTCGCTTTCGTGAACTAGAATACTAACTATCCTAATTCCTACCTTCCAACAAGTGTTAGATATATTCGGGATGCTTTCGCACCCAAACACATCCCACTTGAGGGAAGGATAGGATTGGGAAATTGATTTCCTAACTAATTACTCACTAATATTGCTAACCCAAACCTAATCACCCATTCACACCCTTAATTACCCCCTAACCCATAGGGTTTCTAGCCACTAATCATAACACTAACTATGCTAACAACATCCAATCCAACCCTAAACATGATTTCTAACATCAAACTACCATTAACAAGCAAGATAATCAAATAACAAGCAAGAATAATTAAAGAACAAGCAAAGTAATTAGCAAAGTAATTAATAAAGGAGTTAAGGCAAGAGAAAACTTATCAAAGTGCTGTAGATGAACAAAGGAAAGCAATAAAAAGATGACCCAACAATCTTTCAATTGTTTGAATCTCCAAATCTTCAATAACAAACACAAATCTCCAAAACCCTAGATTAATCTCTCACTAATATCTCTCTAAAATCCACTAATTACAAGCTGAAAATAATGTCAAAGTCTAACCCTAGATCCCCCCTTAGAAATCGTTCACAAGGGATATAAATACAAGTGAAAATCATTGGCCAAAACGCAGCACTTCAAGCCGAAAACACGCGCAGGACATAGGGAGACCGTGGTCACGGTCTAGGAGACCGTGGCCACGGTCATGTTCTGTCTAACGAAAAAGGTCGGGCGATTTCAAGCTTCGAGAGACTGTGGGTATGGTCTGGGAGACCGTGGGCACGGTCTCACTCGGGATCAGGAGGTCGAGGGCGCGACCCATATGGTAGCGGCCGCTACCTTCTTCAGATGACAATTCAAGGCTGACTTTGAGCACAGGTCGCGGGTGCTACCTCTGTGGTGGCGGCCGCTACCCCCTATGGTAGCGGGTGCTACGCTCAGGGTGGCGGGAGCTACCCTACTCTTTTCGTCCCTTTGTTTCTTCCTTCTTTCCGAAGTATGTAACGCTCGATCCAAGGGTCGTAGCATGCGTTACTTCACTAATTGGCACCAAAGGTTGGGAGTGTGGTCCCGGGACGACTCCGCCTCGGTTTCCAGTCCGTCTCGACTCGAGAAATCACCAAAAATGCTATAAAAAGGCCTGTTTTGCTACGTTTTCGGCGGAAGCTCCAAAATCTACAAAAATAACCAAAACGCATTGAAAACTTATGAAATTAAACCACGAAACGAGTTAAAAGCCTAAGGATTTAGGCGGTAATTAGACACAGAATTGGGTCTAAACAGGTTGGGGCTTGGATGGATGGGAAGTGGCGTTTTATGGGGTTTATGGTTGCACAGAAGAAAACCTAAGCTCTGATACCAAAATTACGATGTATAATAGGATCAAAGATTAAATCTTGATCAATTAAATATCAAGGGGGACGTGCAACCAATCACAATATGGGAGGCTTCACGTGAACTAGGGCAAAGGTGGGGGTGATTCACGTGAAAAAGAGGGGATCTTTGTGGAGTTTGGGTGTTTTGTGAGGGCGTATGGCTTAGGGTTTGAGAAAGGAGGGATCGTTTTGGATTATAAGAGAGGGAGTTGGACGAATGATTGTGGGGAATTTGGGATGGTGACGTGCGGTCTTTGTGGAGGAGGGATGTTTGAGAGAGATTTTGTGGGAGAGAAAAGGATGGATGAATGCTTGAGAGGGTTTTGGGAGAGTTGACGTGGTTGTAGGGTTTAGGGGAGAGAGTTGACGTTTGAGAGAGAGATTTGAGAGAGTTGATAGCCTTAGTGTTTATCTAACTAAGAGAAAGAAAGATAAAAGTAACCAGGATAGTTCAAGGGATCTATCTTGATATAGAAACACCACAATAAGAAACCCTAGGGCTACTTGACCTTTAACCTAGTTATAGAAACGCCTTCTAGGTTCAGGGTTCAAGCTCTTCCTCACCACTTGGTTGCAAAACCAAGATATAATAGAAGAGATCAACGAGGTTCTAACGAAACACTCAAGGGGTAAGCTAAAAGCTTGATTGTATTCATAATTCAAGGGTTGATGCCTTTGATTGATTACAAGCCTAGCTATTTATATAGACTAAGTCCTAAACCTCCTAGGACTATCAAGATTGGCGTGCAAGTCATCTTCTCCTACTAGGACTCTATTACTTGGCGTGCAAGCCAAGGACTCCTAATACTATACGCCTAAAACAACCATCTCCTCCTTGGATTAGGATTCCTTATCCTAAGGGGAGTTAGTTATAACAATATTAATCCTATTAGGAATTGGCTTTCCTAATCCAAGATAGATTAGTTACAAAATAAGCTAAGCTTATCTAGGACTACAACAATCTTGGCGCTAAAAGGACTCACACACACACACACCACACGCCTACACACTCTTCTAGAACATTCCAGAACATTCTAGAACATTCTAGACTCCTAAGACTTGATGTCCAAGTTTATATATATTACTTGGGATCTCACACAACTGGAAATGTAAATAATACCCTAGAAATGTGAAGTTATACATCAAAAGGCTAAAACTGTGAACTTCATCTTGAAATGGTCAGAATTGTGAAATTCATCTTATAATGGTCAAAACTGTAAAGTTCAACTTGAACTTTGTTCTTGGGCCTTTAGATGTCGACTTGGACTCTTCCTAAGACGTTTGCACGTCCTCTTGGAACAAGGAGCACAAGATATGGGTTGGCCTTCGGGCGTCCTGAAATAACCCTAGAGGGGGGTGATTAGGGTTATGTAAATATTCTGCACTTCAATCAACACTACTAGGTTAAATAGCAGTTTTAAATACTGAAAATAACTTCTTTATTATTGAACAAAAAGTGCTTAAGGGAAGAGGTTACAATTCAGCTGGTAAGAGGACTATGAGGTCCTCAGAACAACTTACAGAGGCAGAAGACTGGGCAGCTGTCTTCTGATGTTGAGGCCTCAAAGAAGAGGCGATTACACACAGTGACCTCACTCAATAGAGGATCACTAGACACAAACAACCTTACGACCGCAGAGGGTCCTCACCAGTTAGATCACTGGTTACAAAACCCACCACAAGCCAAATGTGGTTACACTCAGAATTCACACAATTCCTATGCTCAGAGTTTTCTTTCACAAAACTACTACAACTGATTTTCTTCCTTGGAAATCGATTATTGGTTACAAAGAAGAGGCAACAATGTATAGGGTCTTGGAGGCAACAACTACTTTCCTTTCTTCAGAATATTTTCCATATTAGACAGGATCCACAATGTTGCCGTGCAATCTTCTTAGCTCCATATTTCTTTCCTTCTTGTTTGGTCTCTAAAATAAGGAAGGTCAAATCATTAGAATATACTATCATAGAAATATGGATAAGAGATGAGATTAAGATATGATTGATACTTCCCTAAATTATCTTTCAAACAAAATACTGCTGAGGTAGCTGCCATCTGGTGATGGCGTTGAGATCCTCACGTACAGTCTGAGCCTCTTCACGTCCTTTCTTATTGGGCTTGGCGTGAAGAATGATGATGGATTTCCATCATTCTCTATGAATCTTAGGTCTCCAAAGTTGAGCCCAAGGCATAGTGAACCTACATTTCCTTCCATGAACCTAGGGTCCCCAAAAGTGAGACCTATGCTAGTCAGACTTATTTTAGGCGTGGGCTGAAATACGTTATTCCCCCCTTGTTGGAAATAGTTTGTCCTCAAACTTGATTGGAGGAAAGAGATCTTCTTATTGGTTGAGCGGGGCTGGCCTCCGTTATCTTCCATGAATCTGGGATCCCCAAAAGTAAAACTGAGGCTAGGTGACTTTCCCTCAGTTAAGGCACGACCCATTTGAAATAGTACGACTCCAATTCCAATTCCAGAAGCATCACACTTGACCTCAAACTTCTTATCAAAGCTAGGTAGGGCTAGGACAGGTGCGGTGCAGAGTTTATCCTTTATGATGTTGAGTGCTCGTTGGGCCGCTAGAGTCCATGAGAACTGCTTGGATTTTGATAGCTCGGTCATAGGAGATAGAATAGTACTAGAACTCCTCACAAACCTCCTGGTAAAAAGGCAAAACCGGGGAAGCATCGATCATCATAAGTACTAGTTGGAGTAGGCAACACTTTGATAGCCTTGACCTCTTCTTCATCAACCTTGATCACTTCAATTGAAAGAGCATAGCCAAGAGAGACTATGTTGTTGATGAAGAGGTAACGCTTGGAAAGATTCCAATGCAAAATTACGTAAGCTAAAGTCTTCACAATAGATTGGAGATGAAAGATATGATCTTTCACGAATATGCCAATGGAAAAGGTTACCAAACACCGTTGAGTCACTTGTAAATCTTCACCCTGATTAAGCCACTGAATGGTGTATGGCTTTGGATGGGGACTCGTTTCTAGCTGGAGTGTGTCCACCATAGTAGTTGGCGTCACATTGGCGCTGCTTCCTCCATTTACAATTAAAAAACAGACCTTTCCCTTGATAGTACATCGAGAGGGAAAGATGGCCTCTCGTTTTTGTTGATTTTCAGAAACGATTGAGTTACTAAGAACTCTCCTCATAAGGAACATCTCGTGAGCAATGAAAGGGTTTTGTGTGGATGAGGAAAACATACATGGGGATTGTGGTTTTGGGACGTTGGGTTGGGGCTTGGATGGATGGGAACGTGTTGTGGCGTTTTATGGGGTTTATGGTTGCATAGAAGAAAACCTAAGCTCTGATACCAAAATTATGATGTATAATGGGATCAAAGATTAAATCTTGATCAATTAAACATGAAGGGGGACGTGCAACCAATCACAAAATGGGAGGCTTTACGTGAACTAGGGCAAAGGTGGGGGTGATTCACGTGAGAAAGAGGGGTTCTTTGTGGAGTTTGGGTGTTTTGTGTGGGAGTATGGCTTAGGGTTTGAGAAAGGAGGGATCTTTTTGGATTATGAGAGAGGGAGTTGGATGAATGATTAGGGGGAATTTGGGATAGTGACGTGAGGTCTTTGTGGAGGAGGGATGTTTGAGAGATATTTTGTGGGAGAGAAAAGGATGGAAGAATGCTTGAGAGGGTTTTGGGAGAGTTGATGTACTTGTAGGGTTTAGGGGAGACAGTTGACGTTTGAGAGAGAGATTTGAGAGAGTTTATAACCTTAGGGTTTATTTAACTAAGAGATAGAAAGATAAAAGTAACCAGGATAGTTCAAGGGATCTATCTCGATATAGAAACACCACAATAAGAAACCCTAGGGCTACTTGACCTTTAACCTAGTTATAGAAACACCTTGTAGGTTCAGAGTTTAAGCTCTTCCTCACCATTTGGTTGCAAAACCAAGATACAATAGAAGAGATCAACGAGGTTCTCACGAAACACTCAAGGGGTAAGCTAAAAGCTTGATTGTATTCAAAATTCAAGGATTGATGCCTTTGATTGATTACAAGCCTAGCTATTTATATAAACTAAGTCCTAAACCTCCTAGGACTATCAAGATTGGGGTGGAAGTCATCTTCTCCTACTAGGACTCTATTACTTGGCGTGCAAGCCAAGGACTCCTAATACTATACACCTAAAACAACCATCTCCTCCTTGGATTAGGATTCCTTATCATAAGGGGAGTTAGTTATAACAATATTAATCCTATTAGGAATTGGCCTTCCTAATCCAAGATAGATTAGTTACAAAATAAGCCAAGCTTATCTAGGACTTCAACAATCTTGGCGCCAAAAGGACTCACACACACACACATCACACGCCTACACACTCTTCTAGAATATTCTAGAACATTCTAGACTAATCTAAACTCCTAACACTTGATGTCCAACTTTATATATATTACATGGAATCTCACACAACGAGAAATGTAAAGAAAACCCTAGAAATGTGAAGTTATACATCAAAAGGATAAAACTGTCAACTTCATCTTGAAATGGTCAGAAATGTGAAATTCATCTTATAATGGTCAAAACTGTAAAGTTCAACTTAAACTTTGTTCTTGGGCCTTTAGATGTCGACTTGGACTCTTCCTAAGACGTTTGGACGTCCTCTTGGAACAAGGAGCACAAGATATGGGTTGGCCTTTGGGCGTCCTTTCTTATTGGGCTTGGCGTGAAGAATGATGATGGATTTCCATCATTCTCCATGAATCTTGGGTCTCCAAAGTTGAGCCCAAGGCTTGGTGAACCTCCATTTCCTTCCATGAACCTAGGATCCCCAAAAGTGAGACCTAGTCTAGTCAGATTTATTTTAGGCGTGGGCTGAAATACATTATTCACCCCTTGTTGGAAATAGTTTGTCCTCAAACTTGATTGGAGGAATGAGATCTTCCGGGAACACATGAGAAGATTGTTCCAAAAGAGGGGTGACGAGAGGGTGAGGGTTTTCATGGATGGGGTTTTAGAGAGGTGGCTTTTTATGGCTAGGGTTTGTGTTTGGGTCTGAGGGAGTGATCTCCTTATGCTCACTAAACTCAGGACGTTCAGTGGTCATAGAAGTGATGGGATTTGGATCACTCTCTTGAGGTGGGGACGGTTTGGAGACTTTTAGAGGAGCTAGGGTTATCTTTTTGTTGTAGAGCCTAAAAGTGTATGTATTGGCTCTTCCATCATGCGTCACGCTCCTGTCAAATTAACATGGTCTTCCAAGCAGAATATGACAAGCATCCATAGGCAAAACGTCACACCATTGAGAACCTTTATAAAATTTACCAATGGAAATGCTTACCAAACACCGTTGAGTCACTTGTAAATCTTCACCGTGATTAAGCCACTGAATGGTGTATGGTTTTGGATGGGGACTCGTTTCTAGCTGGAGTTTGTCCACCATAGTAGTTGGCGCCACATTGGTGCTGCTTCCTCCATCTACAATTAAAGAACAGACCTTTCCCTTGATAGTACATCGAGAGTGAAAGATGGCCTCTCGTTGTTGTTGATCTTCAGACACAATTGAGTTACTATGAACTCTCCTCATAAGGAACATCTCGTGAGCAATGAATGGGATTTGGGTGGATGAGGAAAACATACATGGGGATTAAGGTTTTGGGACGTTGGGTTGGGGCTTGGATGGATGGGAACGTCTTGTGGCGTTTTATGGGGTTTATGTTTGTATAGAAGAAAACCTAAGCTTTGATACCAAAATTATGATGTATAATGGGATCAAAGATTAAATCTTGATCAATTAAACATCAAGGGGGACGTGCAACCAATCACAACATAGAAGGCTTCACGTGAACTAGGGCAACAGTGGGGGCGATTCACGTGAGAAAGAGGGGAGCATTGTGGAGTTTGGGTGTTTTGTGAGGGAGTATGGCTTAGGGTTTGAGAAAGGAGGGATCTTTTTGGATTATGAGAGAGGAAGTTGGTCGAATGATTGTGGGGAATTTGGGATGGTGACGTGAGGTCTTTGTGGAGGAGGGATGTTTGAGAGAGATTTTGTTGGAGAGAAAAGGATGGAAGAATGCTTGAGAGGCTTTTGGGAGAGTTGACGTGGTTGTAGGGTTTAGGGGAGAATGTTGACGTTTGAGAGAGAGATTTGAGAGAGTTTATAGCCTTAGGGTTTATCTAACTAAGAGATAGAAAGATAAAAGTAACCAGGTTAGTTCAAGGGATCTATCTTGATACAGAAACACCACAATAGGAAACCCTAGGGATACTTGGCCTTTAACCTAGTTATAGAAACACCTTCTAGGTTCAGGGTTCAAGCACTTCCTCACCACTTGGTTGCAAAACCAATATACAATAGAAGAGATCAACGAGGTTCTCACGAAACACTCAAGGGGTAAGCTAATAGCTTGATTGTATTCATAATTCAAGGTTTGATTCCTTTGATTGATTACAAGCCTAGCTATTTATAAAGACTTAGTCCTAAACCTCCTAGGACTATCAAGATTGGCGTGCAAGCCATCTTCTCCTACTAGGACTCTATTACTTGGCGTGCAAGCCAAGGACTCCTAATACTATACACCTAAAACAACCATCTCCTCCTTGGATTAGGATTCCTTATCCTAAGGGGAGTTAGTTATAACAATATTAATCCTATTCGAAATTGGCTTTCCTAATCCAAGATAGATTAGTTACAAAATAAGCCAAGCTTATCAAGGACTTCAACAATCTTGGCGCCAAAAGGACTCACACACACACGCATCACACGCCTACACACTCTTCTAGAACATTCTAGAACATTCTAGACTAATCTAAACTCCTAAGACTTGATGTCCAAGTTTATATATATTACATGGGATCTCACACAACTAGAAATGTAAAGAAAACCCTAGAAATGTGAAGTTATACATCAAAAGGCTAAAACTGTGAACTTCATCTTGAAATGGTCAGAAATGTGAAATTCATCTTATAATGGTCAAAACTGTAACGTTCAACTTGAACTTTGTTCTTGGGCCTTTAGATGTCGACTTGGACTCTTCCTAAGACGTTTGGACGTCCTCTTGGAACAATGAGCACAAGATATGGGTTGGCCTTTGAGCGTCCTTTCTTATTGGGCTTGGCGTGAAGAATGATGATGGATTTCCATCATTCTCCATGAATCTTGGGTCTCCAAAGTTGAGCCCAAGGCTTGGTGAACCTCCATTTCCTTCCATGAACCTAGGGTCCCCAAAAGTGAGACCTAGGCTAGTCAGATTTATTTTAGGCGTGGGCTGAAATACATTATTCACCCCTTGTTGGAAATAGTTTGTCCTCAAACTTGATTGGAGGAATGAGATCTTCTTATTGGTTGAGCGCGACTGGCCTCCATTATCTTCCATGAATCTAGGACCCCCAAAAGTAGAACTAAAGGCTAGGTGACTATCCCTCAGTTAAGGCACGACCCACTTGAAATAGTACGACTCCAATTCCAACTCCAGAAGCATCACACTTGACCTCAAACATCTTATCAAAGCTTGGTAGGGCTAGGATAGGTGCGGTGTAGAGTTTATCCTTGATCTTAATGAGCGCTCGTTGGGCCGCTGGAGTCCATGAGAACTTCTTGGATTTTGATAGCTCGGTCATTGGAGATAGAATAGTGCTAGATCTCCTCACAAACCACCTACATAAAGAGGCCAAACCGGGGTAGCTTCGATCATCATGAGTACTAGTAGGAGTAGGCCACACTTTGATAGCCTTGACCTCTTCTTCATCAACCTTGATCACTTCAATTGAAAGAGCATAGCCAAGAGAGACTATGTTGTTGTTGAAGAGGTAACGCTTGGACAAATTCCTATGCAAAATTACGTGAGCTAAAGTCTTCACAATAGATTGGAGATGAAAGATATGATCATTCACGAATATGTTATCAAGGTAGACAACAACACACTTCCTAATAAGGGGCTTCAAAACCTGATTCATCAATCTTATTAAAGTATAAAGAACAATAGTTAGTCCAGCAGCCATGACTAACCATTCATAGATACCTCCTTTGGTTTTGAAAATAGTATCCCCTTCTTGAGTTTGACTCTGGTAATACCCACTTTTTAGATAAGCCTTTGGAACGACTTGGGTACCATATAGCTCTTCCCTAGATCTTCAATTCTAGGAACCCTGTACTTGGTAGTGATCTTGTTGTTGCACAGACGTTGGTTCCCAACTTTCTTTATAGCCACAAGGGTAGAGAGACCTCCCTGATCATACCCTTTGCTAGAAGATCTTCATCTTGTCTTTGAACCTCTTGAGTGTCACTAGGGTTCACGTGATGTGCTTCCTCGTCTTGCAGAATAGATCCAGAAATAAGATCAGATTTGTGCTAGATATCACATTGGGGGGGATGGATGATTCAATGGGCTTCTCTTCCGGGAACACATGAGAAGATTGTTCCAAAAGAGGGGTGACGAGAGGGTGAGGGTTTTCATGGATGGGGTTTTAGAGAGGTGGCTTTTTATGGCTAGGGTTTGTGTTTGGGTCTGAGGGAGTGATCTCCTTATGCTCACTAAACTCAGGACGT
Organism: Portulaca oleracea; assembly: GCA_029582165.1. Taxonomy (NCBI): domain Eukaryota; kingdom Viridiplantae; phylum Streptophyta; class Magnoliopsida; order Caryophyllales; family Portulacaceae; genus Portulaca; species Portulaca oleracea. The sequence continues at coordinate 29,814,526 of CM055884.1, forward strand.
TCAGTGGTCATAGAAGTGATGGGATTTGGATCACTCTCTTGAGGTGGGGACGGTTTGGAGACTTTTAGAGGAGCTAGGGTTATCTTTTTGTTGTAGAGCCTAAAAGTGTATGTATTGGCTCTTCCATCATGCGTCACGCTCCTGTCAAATTAACATGGTCTTCCAAGCAGAATATGACAAGCATCCATAGGCAAAATGTCACACCATTGAGAACCTTTATAAAATTTACCAATGGAAATGCTTACCAAACACCGTTGAGTCACTTATAAATCTTCACCGTGATTAAGCCACTGAATGGTGTATGGCTTTGGATGGGGACTCGTTTCTAGCTGGAGTTTGTCCACCATAGTAGTTGGCGCCACATTGGTGCTGCTTCCTCCATCTACAATTAAAGAACAGACCTTTCCCTTGATAGTACATCGAGAGTGAAAGATGGCCTCTCGTTGTTGTTGATCTTCAGACACAATTGAGTTACTATGAACTCTCCTCATAAGGAACATCTCGTGAGCAATGAATGCGATTTGGGTGGATGAGGAAAACATACATGGGGATTGAGGTTTTGGGACGTTAGGTTGGGGCTTGGATGGATGGGAACGTCTTGTGGCGTTTTATGGGGTTTATGTTTGTATAGAAGAAAACCTAAGCTCTGATACCAAAATTATGATGTATAATGGGATCAAAGATTAAATCTTGATCAATTAAACATCAAGGGGGACGTGCAACCAATCACAACATAGAAGGCTTCACGTGAACTAGGGCAACAGTGGGGGCGATTCACGTGAGAAAGAGGGGAGCATTGTGGAGTTTGGGTGTTTTGTGAGGGAGTATGGCTTAGGGTTTGAGAAAGGAGGGATCTTTTTGGATTATGAGAGAGGGAGTTGGTCGAATGATTGTGGGGAATTTGGGATGGTGACTTGAGGTCTTTGTGGAGGAGGGATGTTTGAGAGAGATTTTGTTGGAGAGAAAAGGATGGAAGAATGCTTGAGAGGCTTTTGGGAGAGTTGACGTGGTTGTAGGGTTTAGGGGAGAATGTTGACGTTTGAGAGAGAGATTTGAGAGAGTTTATAGCCTTAGGGTTTATCTAACTAAGAGATAGAAAGATAAAAGTAACCAGGTTAGTTCAAGGGATCTATCTTGATACAGAAACACCACAATAGGAAACCCTAGGGATACTTGGCCTTTAACCTAGTTATAGAAACACCTTCTAGGTTCAGGGTTCAAGCACTTCCTCACCACTTGGTTGCAAAACCAAGATACAATAGAAGAGATCAACGAGGTTCTCACGAAACACTCAAGGGGTAAGCTAATAGCTTGATTGTATTCATAATTCAAGGTTTGATGCCTTTGATTGATTACAAGCCTAGCTATTTATAAAGACTTAGTCCTAAACCTCCTAGGACTATCAAGATTGGCGTGCAAGCCATCTTCTCCTACTAGGACTCTATTACTTGGCGTGCAAGCCAAGGACTCCTAATACTATACACCTAAAACAACCATCTCCTCCTTGGATTAGGATTCCTTATCCTAAGGGGAGTTAGTTATCACAATATTAATCCTATTAGGAATTGGCTTTCCTAATCCAAGATAGATTAGTTACAAAATAAGCCAAGCTTATCAAGGACTTCAACAATCTTGGCGCCAAAAGGACTCACACACACACACATCACACGCCTACACACTCTTCTAGAACATTCTAGAACATTCTAGACTAATCTAAACTCCTAAGACTTGATGTCCAAGTTTATATATATTACATGGGATCTCACACAACTAGAAATGTAAAGAAAACCCTAGAAATGTGAAGTTATACATCAAAAGGCTAAAACTGTGAACTTCATCTTGAAATGGTCAGAAATGTGAAATTCATCTTATAATGGTCAAAACTGTAAAGTTCAACTTGAACTTTGTTCTTGGGCCTTTAGATGTCGACTTGGACTCTTCCTAAGACGTTTGGACGTCCTCTTGGAACTATGAGCACAAGATATGGGTTGGCCTTTGGGCGTCCTTTCTTATTGGGCTTGGCGTGAAGAATGATGATGGATTTCCATCATTCTCCATGAATCTTAGGTCTCCAAAGTTGAGCCCAAGGCTTGGTGAACCTCCATTTCCTTCCATGAACCTAGGGTCCCCAAAAGTGAGACCTAGGCTAGTCAGATTTATTTTAGGCGTGGGCTGAAATACATTATTCATCCCTTGTTGGAAATAGTTTGTCCTCAAACTTGATTGGAGGAATGAGATCTTCTTATTGGTTGAGCGCGACTGGCCTCCATTATCTTCCATGAATCTAGGACCCCAAAAAGTAGAACTAAAGGCTTGGTGACTTTCCCTCAGTTAAGGCACGACCCACTTGAAATAGTACGACTCCAATTCCAACTCCAGAAGCATCACACTTGACCTCAAACATCTTATCAAAGCTTGGTAGGGCTAGGACAGATGCGGTGTAGAGTTTATCCTTGATGTTGTTGAGCGCTCGTTGGGCCGCTAGAGTCCATGAGAACTCCTTGGATTTTGATAGCTCGGTCATAGGAGATAGAATAGTGCTAGATCTCCTCACAAACCACCTACATAAAGAGGCCAAACCGGGGTAGCTTCGATCATCATGAGTACTAGTAGGAGTAGGCCACACTTTGATAGCCTTGACCTCTTCTTCATCAACCTTGATCACTTCAATTGAAAGAGCATAGCCAAGAGAGACTATGTTGTTGTTGAAGAGGTAACGCTTGGACAAATTCCAATGCAAAATTACGTGAGCTAAAGTCTTCACAATAGATTGGAGATGAAAGATATGATCATTCACGAATATGTTATCAAGGTAGACAACAACACACTTCCTAATAAGGGGCTTCAAAACCTGATTCATCAATCTTATTAAAGTATAAAGAACAATAGTTAGTCCAGCAGCCATGACTAACCATTCATAGATACCTCCTTTGGTTTTGAAAATAGTATCCCCTTCTTGAGTTTGACTCTGGTAATACCCACTTTTTAGATAAGCCTTTGGAACGACTTGGGTACCATATAGCTCTTCCCTAGATCTTCAATTCTAGGAACCCTGTACTTGGTAGTGATCTTGTTGTTGCACAGACGTTGGTTCCCAACTTTCTTTGTAGCCACAAGGGTAGGGAGACCTCCCTGATCATACCCTTTGCTAGAAGATCTTCATCTTGTCTTTGAACCTCTTGAGTATCAGTAGGGTTCACGTGATGTGCTTGCTCGTCTTGCAGAATAGATCCAGAAATAAGATCAGATTTGTGCTGGATATCACGTTGGGGGGGGGGAACGATTCATGGGGCTTCTCTTCCGGGAACACATGAGAAGATTGTTCCAAAAGAGGGGTGACGAGTGGGTGGGGGTTTTCGTGGATGGGGTTTTAGAGAGGTGGCTTTTTGTGGCTAGGGTTTGTGTTTGGGTCAAAGGGAGTGATCTCCTTATGCTCACTAAACTCAGGACGTACAGTGGTCATAGAAGTGATGGGATTTGGATCACTCTCTTGAGGTGGGGACGGTTTGGAGACTTTTAGTGGAGCTAGAGTATTGGCTCTTCCCTCATGCGTCACACTCCTGTCAAATAAACATGGTCTTCCAAGCAGAATATGACAAGGATCCATTGGCAAAACATCACAATATTGAGAACCTTTATAAAATTTGCCAATGAAAAAGCTTACCAAACACTGTTGAGTCACTTGTAAATCTTCACCTTGATTAAGCCACTGAATGGTGTATGGCTTTGGATGAGGACTCTTTTGTAACTTGAGTTTGTCCACCATAGTAGTTGGCGCCACATTGGTGCTGCTTCTTCCATCTACAATTAAAGAATAGACCTTTCCCTTGATAGTACATCAAGAGTGAAAGATGGCCTATCGTTGTTGTTGATCTTCAGAAACAATTGTGTTACTAAGAACTCTCCTCATAAGGAACATCTCGTGAGCATTAAAACGGTATTGGGTGGATGAAGAAAACATGCATGGGGATTGTGGTTTTGCGACGTTGGGTTGGGGCTTGGATGGAAGGGAACGTGTTGTGGCGTTTTATAGGATTTATGGTTCACAGAAGAAAACCTAAGCTCTGATACCAAAATTATGATGTATAATGGGATCAAAGATTAAATCTTGATCAATCAAACATCAAGGGGGACGTGCAACCAATCACAATATGGGAGGCTTCACGTGAACTAGGGCAAAGGTGGGGATGATTCACGTGAGAAAGAGGGGATCTTTGTGGAGTTTGGGTGTTTTGTGAGAGAGTATGGCTTAGGGTTTGAGAAAGGAGGGATCTTTATGGATTATGAGAGACGGAGTTGGACGAATGCTTGTGGGGAATTTGGGATGGTGACGTGAGGTCTTTGTGGAGGAGGGATGCTTGAGAGAGATTTTGTTGGAGAGAAAAGGATGGATGAATGCTTGAGAGGGTTTTGGGAGAGTTGACGTGGTTGTAGGAGTTAGGGGAGAGAGTTGACATTTGAGAGAGAGATTTGAGAGAGTTTATAGCCTTAGGGTTTATCTAACTAAGAGATAGAAAGATAAAAGTAACCAGGATAGTTCAAGGGATCTAACTTGATATAGAAACACAACAATAAGAAACCTTAGGGCTACTTCACCTTTAACTTAGTTATAGAAACACCTTCTGGGTTCAGGGTTCAAGCTCTTCCTCACCATTTGGTTGCAAAACCAAGATACAGTAGAAGAGATCAACGAGGTTCTCACGAAACACTCAAGGGGTAAGTTAAAAGCTTGATTGTATTCAGAATTCAAGGATTGATGCCTTTGATTGATTACAAGCCTAGTTATTTATATAAACTAAGTCCTAAACCTCCTAGGACTATCAAGATTGGCGTGCAAGCCATCTTCTCCTACTAGGACTCTATTACTTGGCGTGCAAGCCATCTTCTCCTACTAGGACTCTATTAGTTGGCGTGCAAGCCAAGGACTCCTAATACTATACGCCTAAAACAACCATCTCCTCCTTGGATTAGGATTCCTTATCCTAAGAGGAGATAGTTATAACAATTTTAATCCTATTAGGAATTGGCTTTCCTAATTTAAGATAGATTAGTTACAAAATAAGCCAAGCTTATATAGGACTACAAAAATCTTGGCACCAAAAGGACTCTCACACACACACATCACACGCCTACACACTCTTCTAGAACATTCTAGAACATTCTAGACTAATCTAGACTTCTAAGACTTGATGTCCAAGTTTATATATATTACTTGGGATCTCACACAACTAGAAATGTAAAGAAAACCCTAGAAATGTGAACTTTTACATCAAAAGGCTAAACTGTGAACTTCATCTTGAAATGGTTAGAAATGTGAAATTCATCCTATAATAGTCAAAACTTTAAAGTTCAACTTGAACTTTTTTCTTGGGCCTTTAGATGTCGACTTGGACTCTTCCTAAGACGTTTGGTCGTCCTCTTGGAACAAGGAGCACAAGATATGGGTTGGCCTTTGGGCGTCCTTTCTTATTGGGCTTGGCGTGAAGAATGATGATGGATTTCCATCATTCTCCATGAATCTTGGGTCTCCAAAGTTGAGCCCAAGGCTTGGTGAACCTCCATTTCCTTCCATGAACCTAGGGTCCCCAAAAGTGAGACCTAGGCTAGTCAGAATTATTTTAGGCGTGGGCTGAAATACGTTATTCCCCCCTTTTTGGAAATAGTTTGTCCTCAAACTTGATTGGAGGAATGAGATCTTATTATTGGTTGAGCGCGGCTGGCCTCTAATATCTTCCATGAATCTAGGATCTCCAAAAGTAGAACTAAGGCTAAGTGACTTTCCCTAAGTTAAGGCACGACCCACTTGAAATAGTACGACTCCAATTCCAACTCCAGAAGCATCACACTTGACCTCAAACTTCTTATCAAAGCTTGGTGGGGCTAGGACAGGTATGGTGTAAAGTTTATCCTTGATGTTGTTGAGCGCTCGTTGGGTCGCTAGAGTCCATGAGAACTGCTTGGATTTTGATAGCTCGGTCATACGAGATAGAATAGTGTTGTAACTCCTCACAAACCTCCTACATAAAGAGGCCAAACCGGGGAAGCTTCGATCATCCTTAGTACTAGTTGGAGTAGGCCACACTTCGATAGCCTTGACCTCTTCATCATCAACCTTGATCACTTCAATTGAAAGAGCATAGCCAAGAGAGACTATGTTGTTGATGAAGAGGTAACGCTTGCACAGATTCCAATGAAAATTACGTGAGCTAAAGTCTTCACAATAGATTGGAGATCAAAGATATGATCATTCACGAATATGTTATCAAGGTAGACAACAACAGACTTGCTAATAAGGGGCTTCAAAACCTGATTCATCAATCTTATTAAAGTATAAAGAACAATAGTTAGTCCAGCAGCCATGATCAACAATTCATAGATACCTCCTTTGGTTTTGAAAATAGTATCCCCTTCTTGTGTTTGACTCTGGTAATACCCACTTTTTAAATCAGCCTTTGGAACGAATTGGGTACCATATAGCTCTTCCCTAGATCTTCAATTCTAGGAACCCTGTACTTGGTAGTGATCCTTTTGTTTCACAGACGTTGGTTCCCAACTTTCTTTGTAGCCACAAGGGTAGGGAGACCTCCCTGATCATACCCTTTGCTAGAAGATCTTCATCTTATCTTTGAGCCTCTTGAGTGTCACTAGGGTTTACGTCATGTGCTTGCTCGTCTTGCAGAATAGGTCCAGAAATAAGATCAGATTTGTGCTGGATATCACGTTGGGGGGAGGAGGGACGATTCTGGGGGCTTCTCTTCTAGGAACACATGAGAAGATTGTTCCAAAAAAGGGGTGACGAGAGGGTGGGGGTTTTCATGGATGGGGTTTTAGAGAGGTGGCTTTTTGAGGCTAGGGTTTGTGTTTGGGTCTAAGGGAGTGATCTCCTTATGCTCACTAAACACAGGACCTTTTGTGGAGCTAAGGTTATCTTTTTGTTGTAGAGCATAAAAGTGTAAGTATTGGCTCTTCGTCAATGCGTCACGCTCCTGTCAAATAAACAAGTCTTCCAAGCAGAATATGACAAGCATCCATAGGAAAACGTCACACCATTGAGAACCTTTATTAAATTTGCCAATGGAAAAGCTTACCAAACACCGTTGAGTCACTTGTAAATCTTCACCCTGATTAAGCCACTGAATGGTGTATGGCTTTGAATGGGGACTCGTTTCTAGCTTGAGTTTGTCCACCATAGTAGTTGGCGCCACATTGGTGCTGCTTCCTCCATCTACAATTAAAGAACAGACCTTTCCCTTGATAGTACATCGAGAGTGAAAGATGGCCTCTCGTTGTTGTTGATCTTCAAAAACAATTGAGTTACTAAGAACTCTCCTCTTAAGGAACATCTCGCGATCAATAAAAGGGTTTTGGGTGGATGAAGAAACATGCATGGGGATTGTGGTTTTGCGACGTTGGGTTGGGGCTTGGATGGATGAGAACGTGTTGTGGCATTTTATGGGGTTTATGGTTGCACAGAAGAAAACCTAAGCTCTGATACCAAAATTACGATGTATAATGGGATCAAAGATTAAATCTTGATCAATTAAACACCAAGGGGGACGTGAAACCAATCACAATATGGGAGGCTTCACGTGAACTAGGGCAAAGGTGGGGGTGATTCACGTGAGAAAGAGGGGATCTTTGTAGAGTTTGGGTGTTTTGTGAGAGAGTATGGCTTAGGGTTTGAGAAAGGACGGATCTTTTTGGATTATGAGAGATGGAGTTGGACGAATGCTTGTGGGGAATTTGGGATGGTGACGTGAGATGTTTGTGGAGGAGGGATGCTTGAGAGAGATTTTGTTGGAGAGAAAAGGATGGATGAATGCTTGAGAGGGTTTTGGGAGAGTTGACGTGGTTGTAGTAGTTAGGGGAGAGAGTTGACATTTGAGAGAGAGATTTGAGAGAGTTTATAGCCTTAGGGTTTATCTAACTAAGAGATAGAAAGATAAAAGTAACCAGGATAGTTCAAGGGATCTATCTTGATACAGAAACACCACAATAGGAAACCCTAGGGATACTTGGCCTTTAACCTAGTTATAGAAACACCTTCTAGGTTCAGGGTTCAAGCTCTTCCTCACCACTTGGTTGCAAAACCAAGATACAATAGAAGAGATCAACGAGGTTCTCACGAAACACTCAAGGGGTAAGCTAAAAGCTTGATTGTATTTAGAATTCAAGGATTGATGCCTTTGATTGATTACAAGCCTAGCTATTTATATAAACTAAGTCCTAAACCTCCTAGGACTATCAAGATTGGCGTGCAAGCCATCTTCTCCTACTTGGACTCTATTACTTGGCGTGCAAGCCAAGGACTCCTAATACTATACGCCTAAAACAACCATCTCCTCCTTGGATTAGGATTCCTTATCCTAAGGGGAGTTAGTTATAACAATATTAATCTTATTAGGAATTGGCTTTCCTAATCCATGATAGATTAGTTACAAAATAAGCCAAGCTTATATAGGACTACAACAATCTTGGCGCCAAAAGGACTCACACACACACACACATCACACGCCTACACACTCTTCTAGAACATTCTAGACTAATATAGACTCCTAAGACTTGATGTCCAAGTTTATATATATTACTTGGGATCTCACACAACTAGAAATGTAAAGAAAACCCTAGAAATGTGAAATTATACATCAAAAGGCTAAAACTGTGAACTTCATCTTGAAATGGTCAGAAATGTGAAATTCATCTTATAATGGTCAAAACTGTAAAGCTCAACTTGAACTTTGTTCTTGGGCCTTTTGATGTCGACTTGGACTCTTCCTAAGACGTTTGGACGTCCTCTTGGAATAAGGAGCACAAGATATGGGTTGGCTTTTGGGCGTCCTTTCTTATTTGGCTTGGCGTGAAGAATGATGATGGATTTCCATCATTCTCCATGAATCTTAGGTCTCCAAAGTTGAGCCCAAGGCTTAGTGAACCTCCATTTCCTTTCATGAACCTAGGGTCCCCAAAAGTGAGACCTAGGCTAGTCAGATTTATTTTAGGCGTGGGCTGAAATACATTATTCCCCCCTTGTTGGAAATAGTTTGTCCTCAAACTTGATTGGAGGAATGTGATCTTCTTATTGGTTGAGCGGGGCTGGCCTCCATTATCTTCCATGAATCTAAGACCCCCAAAAGTAGAACTAAGGCTTGGTGACTTTCCCTTAGTTAAGGCACGACCTACTTGAAATAGTACGACTCCAATTCCAACTCCAGAAGCATCACACTTGACCTCAAACTTCTTATCAAAGCTTGGTAGGGCTAGGACAGGTGCGGTGCAGAGTTTATCCTTGATGATGTTGAGCGCTCGTTGGGCCGCTAGAGTCCATGAGAACTCCTTGGATTTTGATAGCTCGGTCATAAGAGATAGAATAGTGCTGGAACTCCTCAAAAACCTCCTACATAAAGAGCCCAAACCGGGGAAGCTTCGATCATCATGAGTACTAGTTGGAGTAGGCAACACTTTGATAGCCTTGACCTCTTCTTCATCAACCTTGATCACTTCAATTGAAAGAGCATAGCGAAGAGAGATTATGTTGTTGATGAAGAGGTAACGCTTGGACAGATTCCAATGCAAAATTACGTGAGCTAAAGTCTTCACAATAGATTGGAGATGAAAGATATGATCTTTTACGAATATGTTATCAAGGTAGACAACAACGCACTTGCTAATAAGGGGCTTAAAAGCCTGATTCATCAATCTCATTAAAGTATAAAGAACAATAGTTAGTCCTGCAGCCATGACTAACCATTCATAGAGACCTCCTTTGGATTTGACAATAGTATCCCCTTCTTGAGTTTGACTCTAGTAATACCCACTTTTTAGATCAGCCTTTGGAACGACTTGGGTACCATATAGCTCTTCCCTAGATCTTCAATTCTAGGAACCCTATACTTGGTAGTGATCTTGTTGTTGCACAGACGTTGGTTCCCAACTTTATAGCCACAAGGGTAGGGAGACCTCCCTGATCATACCCTTTGCTAGAAGATCTTCATCTTGTCTTTGAACCTCTTGAGTGTCACTAGGGTTCACGTGATGTGCATGCTCGTTTTGCATATTAGATCAAGAAATAAGATCAGATTTGTGTTGGATATCACGTTGGGGGGAGTGGGCGATTCAAGGGGCTTCTCTTCTGGGAACACATGAGAAGATTGTTCCAAAAGAGGGGTGACGAGTGGGTGGGGGTTTTCGTTGATGGGGTTTTAGAGAGGTGGCTTTTTGAGGCTAGGGTTTGTGTTTGGGTCTAAGGGAGTGATCTCCTTATGCTCACTAAACACAGGACGTTCTGTGGTCATAGAAGTGATGGGATTCGGATCACTCTCTTGAGGTGGGGACGGTTTGGAGACTTTTAGTGGAGCTAAGGTTATCTTTTTGTTGTAGAGCCTAAAAGTGTAAGTATTGGCTCTTCCATCATGCGTCACGCTCCTGTCAAATAAACATGTCTTCCAAGCAGAATATGACAAGTATCCATAGGAAAACGTCACACCATTGAGAACCTTTACAAAATTTGCCAATGGAAAAGCTTACCAAACACCGTTGAGTCACTTGTAAATCTTCACCCTGATTAAGCCACTGAATGGTGTATGGCTTTGGATGGGGACTCGTTTCTAGTTGGAGTTTGTCTACCATAGTAGTTGGCGCCACATTGGTGCTGCTTCCTCCAACTACAATTAAAGAACAGACCTTTCCCTTGATAGTACATCGAGAGTGAAAGATGGCCACTCGTTGTTGTTGATCTTCATAAACAATTGAGTTACTAAGAACTCTCCTCATAAGGAACATCTCGTGAGCAATGAAAGGGTTTTGGGTGGATGAGGAAAACATACATGGGGATTGTGGTTTTGGGACGTCGGGTTGGGGCTTGGATGGATTGGAACGTGTTGTGGCGTTTTATGGGGTTTATGGTTACATAGAAGAAAACCTAAGCTCTGATACCAAAATTATGATGTATAATGGGATCAAAAATTAAATCTTGATTAATTAAACATCAAGGGAGACATGCAACCAATCATAATATAGGAGGCTTCAAGTGAGCTAGGGCAAAGGTGGGGGTGATTCACGTGAGAAAAAGGGATCTTTGTGGAGTTTGGGTGTTTTGTGAGAGAGTATGGCTTAGGGTTTGAGAAAGGAGGGATCTTTTTGGATTATGAGAGAGGGAGTTGGACGAATGCTTGTGGGGAATTTGGGATGGTGACGTGAGGTCTTTGTGGAGGAGGGATGCTTGAGAGAGATTTTGTTGGAGAGAAAAGGATGGATGAATGCTTGAGAGGGTTTTGGGAGAGTTGACGTGGTTGTAGGAGTTAGGGGAGAGAGTTGACATTTGAAAGAGAGATTTGAGAGAGTTTATAGCCTTAGGGTTTATCTAACTAAGAGATAGAAAGATAAAAGTAACCAGGATAGTTCAAGGGATCTAACTTGATATAGAAACACAACAATAAGAAACCCTAGGGTTATCTGAGAGTTGACGTGGTTGTAGGGTTTAGGGGAGAGAGTTGACGTTTAAGAGAGAGATTTGAGAGAGTTGATAGCCTTAGGGTTTATCTAACTAAGAGATAGATAGATAAAAGTAACCAGGATAGTTCAAGATTATATATATTACTTGACATCTCACACAACTGGAAATGTAAAGAGAACCCTAGAAATGTGAAGTTATACATCAAAAGGCTAAAACTGTGAACTTCATCTTGAAATGGTCAGAAATGTGAAATTCATCTTGAAATGGTCAAAAGTGTGAAGTTTAACTTGAGCTTTGTTCTTGGGCCTTTAGACGTGGACTTGGACTCTCCCTAGGACGTTTGGACGTCCTCCCGGAACAATGAGCACAAGATATGGGTTGGCCTTTGGGCCTCCTTTCTTATTGGGCTTGGCGTGAAGAATGATGATGGATTTCCATCATTCTCCATGAATCTTGGGTCTCCAAAGCTGAGCCCAAGGCTTGGTGAACCTCCATTTACTTCCATGAACCTAGGGTCCCCAAAAGTAAGACCTAGGCTAGTCAGATGTATTTCAGGCGTGGGCTGAAATACATCAGATACCTTTGGCTTTGGGGTAGATATGGACTGGTCATGAGGAGAATGACTGGGTTGGTTAAGGCTAAGGGTTTTCGAACAGTGCAAAGATGGATGATTTGGTGAAGGGGAACTTAGGATGCAGGTGATAAGTAAGAACATGTAACATGTGATACCGATGGTGATATGGGTGGTGAAGTGGTAAACCTCTGTCCTAGACACATTTTATTAAAGCTGCTGGTCTAGGAGCATAGAGATGTCGACTTTCAAGAGATTGGTGGTATTGGTCTTCTATCCTTTTGCCCAGCCTGCTTGATGAATGCAGACTGGCTTCTCTTGTTTTTTCTCTCTTTTCTCAATTTTTATTTTAAACCCTGGATTCATAGGATGACAAACATGATGAATGGAAGAGTATATGAGGGTGATGATAGATGGATGTATCAGAATTGGATGTTAAGGCTAATGAATGGGTGAAGGAATTTTTCAACTCAAGTTAAGTACAAGAACAAAATTCTCAAACAATCACAATAAAATAGATGCATATATTGAATTCAAAAGGCAAGCATATCAAAGACCGACTCAATGCCATCCCGAACTGACTCTGATACTGAATGCTTGAAGGAATTGAGACCCTATCTAACTTCAAAGTCCTCTTCATGCGGTGTTGCCTTTCCCTATTGACCGCTCATGTAGGGTCGTTGTTCTAGCTGGCATTATGTGCTGCTTTTGGTCGGCGCAATTTACCTGACTGGATCATACCTTCAATTTTATTGTTTAAGGTCCAACACTTCTCGATGTCACTTCCTTTACACCTGTGATATTTGCATAATGCATTGTCATCCCAGCTTAGGTACTTCATTTCTGGCTCTGGTCTCGATAAAGGCAACTCAATCAAGTTTTTCCTTAAGAGATGAGCCAAAGCATCACTGTAGGTGGTGTCGAGTTGGGTGTAATGGTCGTACTTTGGTTGGATTTCTGACTGAATTACATTAGTCTCAGCGCTCTTAGAAGGGTTGATGGGTAAACCAGTAGCCCTCTTATTAGGAGTGGAATTCTTCCACCCTTAGGTAGTGGCCTTCTCATTGTTCATGGGTTCAAGTTGGACACAAAGGTCCTTCAAGTAGTCGAAGTATTGATCACGCGGTATCCCAAGTGTCGAGTCAGGCTACTCTTGAGACTCTATTTGAAAGTGGATAGCTGTAAGCATAGAGGTATAGTCTCATTGATATGAGACAACTTGGTGTGCAACCTTTCGAAGTAATCCAAGAAGGACTCATCTTGCCCTTGTTTCATGGATGTTAAGTCATCCATTGTGGCCTGCTTCTTCTAGATACGACTGTAGTGATTGATAAAAGCCTTAAACAGCTCGTTGCAATTAGCCTTGACTTGTGGTGACAAGGCATGGTACCATACTTTGGCTTTTCTTTCTATGGTGGATGGGAAGACTGTAATGTACAAGTCAACATCAATCTTCTTGAGGGGTGCCAGTCGCATGAACTCCTCGATGTGGTGAGTAGGATTTTCAAATAGCTTGAACTTGATATTAGGTACTTCAACATTGTCGACCACCTTCATGACTGGATGTATAGGCAAGGGTACATCCGTGTACTTGTCAGCAACAGTGCTTATTATCTTGGTAAGGCTGTCAAGATTTAGTTTTAAGGCCTTTACAACAGGATCCTCTACAACTTTCGGCATTTCCGAGGCAACATTGGACTTTCCCTTGAACGATCCTGTAGACGTCGAATTTCGTCAGTAATTTAGCGTTGGAAAATGTAAATTTATTGTAATTATTATATATTTTTATTTCTAGGAGTTTTGTAATTTTTAAGCGTCAAAAGAAATGTGGATGCAAACCAAGCCTTCAAGCCAAAGTTTAATATAATACTCACAAAAAATTCAGCCCAAAAACCCACAAAAAATTCAGCCCAAAATGAGCATAAAACTGTCTGGACAGCATGCAGGCGACGTGGCCTGCCCACTGGGAGTCCGGATTTGTTTTCCTCCATCCAGGTCAAATGTTGACCTAGGAAATGAGCAGTTGGGTACAGTAAGTCACGCGGCTTGCACAGAGGCCCATTTCTCTCATTTTACCCTATTTCTCACTCTCACTATCACTATAAATACTCTACTTAATCCACTCATTTTCTTCACCCCGAGTTGACTGTTGATCCTGAAATGTTGACCGCAAGAGCACGATGTTCACCTGTAGTGTAATCCGACAAATACGGGTCGATCCCTCGAAGACGGTAATATCAAACTTCAACCAAAAATATTAGCAAACTAATAATATTATGTGACAGATTAAACTAATTTAACTATAGACAAAAAAAAATTGAATACTAATTAAAACACAAAATCAAATCAAAATTAAAGTAAAATTAAACTACTATAAAACACTAAAAAAATAATAAATGTCGGCTATTAATTAACTTGACCTCAAACTAAGTATCCAGTTAAACCTAATTAATCCTAATTACATGAGTTAATAAAAGAAAACACTAACCTACAATGAAATAAAAAAAAAATGAAGTGGGAAACATAAATTCACGACCTAAGTTACTACTAGGTGCAGGTTTGTAGGATATAGATTTTCGACCCCTTTAACTTTCGATAAAAAAGAATGTTTAACTATCTACCCACCCACCTAGCTATGAAACAAAAGAAACATGAAGTGTCAGAAGGTAAAAAACTAATAAAAAGGAAAAAACAAAATAAATGACAATAAAGACAATAAAGAAATCATGAATTAGCTATTGCCATTTAAACAAAGCAGTAAAACAGGGGATCAAAAACAGAGGCTTATTTAAGCTTTCAACGGGCGACTCAAGCAACAGTAGACAAAAAAAAATAAAAAAAACTGAAACGAATATTGATTTCAAACCCAAAAAAATTGTTGTATTAAGACTTAATGCGAAAAAAATTACACTTTGAAGTTGGGAAAGCCAATTGAAACTGGAACTAAAAACTAAGGAAAAATCTGTACGCCCGAAATAGATTGGAGATAGAAAGCTAAAAAAATTTGATGATGAAAAAATTCCTATCCCTACCCATCTATTTATACATAAGTTTAACCCCACCCTAACTACCCATATTCCACAAAATCAGGGCAGTTCCAAATTTTCCTATGCTCAACTCATTCCACAATCTGATTTGTTGCACGATTTTAGCTACTGACCGAGTCAGTTGTCATCCAACATCACCCATTGGTTGACTCTGAATGACCATTCCGGTGAAGAATCTGATTATCAGGGATGCTCTTGATCATGACTGCGCTGTTGGCGGACGAAAAAAAAAGGTTGGAGTTTTGTTTGGGATGATATGATATGATGATGATGAAGGATGATGATGATTAGAGATGATGATCAATTGGGACAAAAAAGAAAAGGGGCTGGGGAATTAGGGGAAAAGGATGTCCCACCCCTTTTTTATTATTTTTGCTTTTTTTCATCCCGATTTAAATCTTGGGTTGTCCGTGTCTGTTTAAATCAAGTCCAAAACTCCCTTTTCAGTCCATTCTTTTCGACTTTTATCATCAATCTGCAAAATTTAAATAAACTATATAAAAATTCCAACTTATATCTATTTTGAGCTAAATTAAATATAAAAGTGCATACAGAATACCGTAAATTTTTGCCTGAACATTAACCTATGAGTATGGACACTACGTCAACTCATTTCTTTTCTCCCCCCACACTCTCTACCTTTGCATCCACGACCTTTTGAAGTGCTTGAATATTAAGGTTGGAATGTCGATTTTATTCTTGTATTTTATTTTACACATTCATATTTGTAAATGGGTCATGTGTATATTAATGTCATTATGTTCATATTTCATTTCTCTTCGCTTTTCTTACGCTCGTATTTCATTTTATTTTGTATGGCTTAAATGATAAAATTTGAAATGAAATAATAATAATAATTCTCTCTTCTTTTCTTTCTCTTATTTTTTAATCTGATCTAGTAGAGTCCGTTCTTCGAACGAGCGAATTCGGAAATTTATATTTTTGAATTTGTAACCTTACCTGTAATAACCCCGAGAAAACTACCCATTAACACGTATCGTTTAGCTTAATTAAACACGATTAAAAATAAATTAATCTATGATTAAAGAGCACATGTTCCTTTTTTTTTCTAACCGGTTTGTGTTTTGCAGGACTTAAACAATGCAATGACTATCAAGATTCATAGAATAGAAAGATATTCATGTCAAATCCTCCTTCCTATTATTTTTTCCTTTTTAAACTCTATATTTATGAATATTCAAGCTTTCTTTTCGGGTTCCGTTTTTTTTCCTTTACTCAAGCCAAGTAAAGATCATGGGAGAGAAAACCTAAGTGAGGTGTAATCTATTTGAGGTTTCATAGGTGCTCGATAAATTCTTTTATTGTAGTTAACATGGTGAATAAATTTGAGTTTAGGAGTATATATGAATAAGGGAAGGGTTCTTAAGTTGATGATTTTTTTTCCTAGGGCCTCATTTAGCAAAGTAAAGGAAGAGTGTTTCTTTTTGGGCCAGTATAATTGAGATATATAAGCATATTAGGGAATAATAACTCATTTTATCATTCAAAATCTCACCTACTCTCCCTCTCATTTTCCCTCTCTCTCTCTCTCTCTCTCTCGACCTCCCATCCCCCGACCCCCCTCTCTATGCCCCATCCTCTTCCTCTCTGTTTTGCCTCTCCCGGCCGCCGCCGATCGCTGCCACTGCAGCACCACCGCACTTTTCTCCTTTCCTCCGCCGATCCCCTTTCTCTCTTTCAAGTAGGAATCACGGTTATAATATGAAATTTTTCTTGGTTTCTCATGACCTTCTAGAAGATAATTAAGAGTTTCAAGGTGTCCAAGTGGAGATTGTTGAGTTTACAAAAGAATCAAGTGGAAATTTGACAAGTTTATGGTAGAGTGTTGTATTTTATGCTTGAATAAGTAATTGTTGTAGTCCAATTTGTACATGCATGAGGTTTTTGGTTGTTTGATTCTCTATGGTAGAAGGAATTAGGGATAATTATGGGTGCATGTATGTGAATTAAGTTTAGATTCGCAAAATTGTGTATATTGCAAGATTTTATGAAAAATCCATGAAGAAAGTTACTTGGGATATTAAGATATGTGAGGATTTTGTTTTGCATGTTTGAAATATATTCAAGAATGAAATTTTCTGTTGGTGTTTAGTTCTGGAAATTTAGTTTTTATGTTTAACAAGTGTGGGGTGAAAGATTAGTGAAGAGTAATTACGATCAAAGTACATGCAAGCCAAACAAAGTGTGTTTTTCATGTCTGGATGCAATCTGAAAATTTCAGGATGTACAAAATGAGATTTTGACCCAAATATAGTTTGTTTAAGTTGCCTAAGATATTAGCTAGCCCCTGATTTTTGAATTACAGAATTTTGATTTATATATTAAAAGTTATGCCCAAAACCGTTAAGAGGTGCATTTAAATACGATTTTTGGAGGCAGTCTGGAAATACATATTTTTCGTGGGGTTAGAAACCTATTTGGATTAAGTATTCAACTTAAAGGTTGTACAGGATTTATCTAGATTTCCAGAAAGGTAAAGTTCGTAGTCATACGATACTGGGAGTGAAAGTTATGAGTCATTAAGTCGGGGGTTAGTAATCTGAATTTACCTAGAAAACGCAGGTGACTGCCTTGCGTTCATGACGAAATTTCGGCCCTTTTTCATGCCCAATCAAGTGATGATCAACATGAAAGTTTTAGATTGTTCCTCCAGCATTCCGTAGATAGCCTGCACACCCCAACACGATGAGTATAACTTGAGTTAAGACTCTCCGAATAATCGATGTCGATAATGGTATTTTCTAGGCAGCTTGCTAAGATGGTAGCTTTTGGCCTCCTTAACTACAGTTTTGGCCTTTAGGTTCAACTAGGAAGTTGTAGTTCTCAAGCTTAGCTTCCCAGAAAGTCCTCATGCTTAACAAGATTTTAATTGTAGGAGAAGTTATGGCCTTCTAAGTAACTCTTAGTTGCAAGTGTAATTACCCTAATCTTAGAATTTTTAATAAATTATTCTTCTTATACCCCTTCAAGTTAGGTTCTAATTCTTGACTCCTATTCTTTCTTAGGTATCCTCAAGAAGTCGTTGCGCTCAGTTGTTCAAGTCCTTACGAGTTAGCTGTGTCAGGTACGTATATTACCTGTTTCTTTTCTTATAAGTTTAACTTTATAAATTATTTTTACCTATTTTTATGCCATGCATATTATATGTATTACAAGGTGCATAAGCAATATACCAAACTTATGCCCTTTGTCTTTATGTAAATAAGTACCTTTGTTTTTTTTAATG
The DNA here is from genome assembly GCA_029582165.1 of Portulaca oleracea. NCBI lineage: Eukaryota > Viridiplantae > Streptophyta > Magnoliopsida > Caryophyllales > Portulacaceae > Portulaca > Portulaca oleracea. Next base: position 29,832,843 of record CM055884.1, read on the forward strand.
CCAAGTTGAAATATCGATGCAAAAACCTTAAGTTTTACGCTATGTCCTTCAGGATAAGAAAACTTATGTGAATTAAATACCTTTAATTTCAAGGGTTTTATGAGTAAAGCCTTAGGTAAGAGCAAGTTCACCAAGAATAGGTTTTGGATAATTTCAGTTAGAGTAATTATGTCAGAAACCAGTTGTGACATGGTCGATATAGATGAAGTTTTCAAGTTTGTTTTTTCTTATAAATAAAGGTCTCATCATGTTAATCGTGCCTTAGTGCACCCCATGCTAACCGTGCCCTAGTGCACCCCAAGGTAACCGTGTCTTAGTACACACCAAGATAACTTGTGCCCTAAAGTGCACCCCATGGAAAAACTGGCCAGTACAGGATTATATTCAATATCCGGATCTCCCGATCGGTCCGGGTAATGTGCATACGGAGGCTTAGCTGATGATCGCAAGTAGGGGACCTTTAAGAAAAATCTACAGGAACACAAGTTTAAGAAAATAAAGTCCAAGTGTTTCAAGTTAAAAAGTAAAGTTTTATGATTGACTTACGGTTTTCTAAGTCGAGTTTGTTGATTTTACAGTTTCCGTTTTATAGTGCAACTCGAAGTTTAGTTCACTTGTTTTTCTTTCAAGATGTGTACTCTTTGATTTAATAACCTGGAACTCTCAAGCTGTGTATACTTGACCAGGTTCCTTCTTATAATGTTTAACTGTGTTCATTTTTTTATTGCTTTCTTTCTTATTGGTCGAAAGGTTGGAACCGCGCTATAATTAAAGTAAGTACTCGAATTCATTCTTATGTTAAGAACATACGTACTGAGTATAACTCACTCTTCGTTTTTCTCTATCTCGTTTAGGGAATCCAGCCAAAGGTAAAAGCAAGGTGCCCGAAGGACGAACCTCTAGGCAGGCATAGTTGGACTAAGGTGATTGAGAATCTCCTATTGTTACATGAAGGAGAATTGTTTTGGTGTATTATAATGGTTTTTAGAAGTTTGTTTGAAGAGTGTTCAAGTTAGATTGTATAATGTTGGGGTTTGTTGTGTTTAAGTTAAAGTTATGTTATGGTTATTTGTGTTGGGTTGAAGTTTAGCCTTGTTCACTTAAGTGGACGGCGGTAATGTCCTCAGGTACTTTTCCGCTTTGTTAATCATTAGGCAAGGTGAGTTATTAGCCTAATCTAGTGATTAATAACCTAGGGATGTTACATTACCCCCGAATCCCAATCTCATGGTTCGCGGTTTTGAAGTTTTATATTTTTAGAGTTTATTAATTTTCTCTTAAAAATTAATTGGCGACTCCCTTTTGTTAATCTAATTTGTTTGTCTCACGGTTTTTGTTTCGGCTTTTGAAACCTAAATTGGAGTAAAACTCGTGAAGAAGCGGATGAAAAAAAAAAATGCATCCTGCACTAGCATGCCACGCGACCTGCAAGTGTCATGGGTGCTGCCTAGGACAGTCTTTGGACTGGCTAGAGGTTCTGAACAGGCAGTAGTCCACAGGGCCTGCATGCCAGCCAGTGGCTCGGGTCAGTCGCAAGACTACTCTTGTATACTTCAACTTTTCTCCTCGATTTTCCACAATTTTTGGTCTCGGGTTGAAATTTTAATCATGAATATCCAAACAGTTAACAAAATTAAAAAATACACAATAAAAGAATGACATTAAATCCCTTAAAGAATAAGCAACCTCTTTCGGCTCGTCACACCGTGGGACACTTGGAAATTTTCCTTCGAGAATTTCCCCGGGTCCTACAAATGGCGACTCCACTGGGGAATTTACTTTAGAAGAGGGTAAAACTTGAAAGTTCGGTTTTAAAAAAAAAAAAGAGGTTTGAAAGGAATAGAGAATTATTTGCTTTCTATTCGATTTTTATTATTTAGTAGGCATTTTTGCATACGGGCCTACTTTTCGAGTTTTTTTTTTTGAAATCAGGAAGAACCAAAAGGTACCGTTTAGGTTTTTTAACCCTAAATTTCCCTTTCGGGCAAAGTGCGTTTATGACTTCGAGGAAATGAATTCCACATTTCAGGAAGATCATAACCCTTTCCCACTCATGAATTACTCCAAAATTTTAGGGATTATGAATCTACATTTTCCCTTAAATTTTGTGAGAAACACACGACCTGTATTGTTATGAACTCCATAGAATTTACGGCCCGTGCGAGACACGAGCATAGAAGCCTTTAGGAAACATACCCTAAACATCGAACCTAGAACCATGGTTAGGATTGTAACACCCATTTGTATGCTACGTGTTTTATTTCTTTTTGGCATGCTACCTTTTTTGCTATCTTTATGTACAGGTCGGTCCAAAATGTGTATATGTTCCCCAAATATTATTCTAGCCTGGATAATAGTCAAAAGGAGTCGAAGTGGGCTAGCTTGGCTTAAATAAAGAAAGCCTCTCTTGGTAGACAATCTGAGGTAACAGGGGTTGGGCCAAGATCCAATGTTTGACTTTTTTCAGCCCAGAATAATACTTGACCCATGAAGTGTTTATCCATCTTTCATGTGATCTGAGCCCAGCGAGCTGTCAAAGGCTTAATGTGACTCGATGTGGCGAAGTTTGCATAAAAATTTTGGCCCATATATACATCATTTCATCATCATAAGTTAGAGGTGTTCGGTTGCAGAAATTAGGGTTTCCTAAGTAGGGTTGTCGAATCCACAGGGATGGTGTGTCAGGTTTTTAGGAAATTGGTTTGGTAGGGTTTCAAAATACGAAAAGCAGTAAATAATAATTAAACTAAACTAAACAGGAATTGAAAACAGTAATTACTAAAGCAAACATGAAGCGAGAATTAAAATTTAACTTAATTTAACAAGAATGAAAAACTAAAACTAACGAAGAACTCATAATCAAGAAAGCAATAAATAACAATCTAAATTGCAGATATGAACTAAACTAAAAGACTCGATGAAATTAAGGGAGTAGAGTATACCGACAGTCTTCTCTTCACTCTAGCTCCCCTTGCTAGCATCACGAACTCTTCCGAACAAACTAAAGTTGTGATTCAGATTACTAAGAATCCCCCAAATCCTCACCTGAAGGGAGAATTTGTGAACCCTTAATCCTCCTCTTTCACTAAAAGTGGAATTTGGTTGTAAACTAATACTAATAACTCGAAGTAACAAGACTAGAAATAAAAAAAATGAGAAGAACAAGAATTGAAAACTTGAATTGAATTAAAGATTGAAAGAGTAAATTACAATCGAAGAATAACGGTAGGTAAAAGCAAAAAGAAAAACGATGAACTAAACCCTAGAACAAAATTACTAAAAACGAGTAAACCTAAAAAAAAGAACTAACTATGATAAAAACTAATTCCCCGAGCTGCTGCGGCGAAGTCTTATATTTATATGTGACGATGGGATAAAATGCTGCCAGCATTTTGTCGACACTGCCAGCGTTTTTACTCTCCGCCTTTTTGGTTGTCTCTGATTCAAGCGCTGCCAGCGTTTTGTCGATGTTGCCAGCATTTTTGTTGCTGTTTGCTCTTTTTCGCCATTTCTTTCATCTTTTCCCTTCCTTTCTTCACTTCTCCATGAATTTTGATTAAGACCTGTAAATCACACTAATTTTCCAATAAAGTGAAGAAATCACAACCAAAAATACTTAATTTATGGTCTTAATTCGGCACAAAATGAGACCGAACAACACTCCCACACAAAGGTTTGCTCGCCCCGAGCAAACTAAAACAAAGAAAGAAAATAAAACTAAACTATCGTAACACACTTTCGTAGGAATCACGGCTGCATTTAGCATATGCAACAAGCCCTTTAAACCCCTTAGCAGCCCAAGTGGACGAGGAAGGTCTCGTTAGGGTTTATAGCAACTATACCCACAAAAGCCACAGAAAGGAGATAAGGAAAGTGAAAAACAAAACAAGTTTTGAAAAGAAAAGAAAAAAAAGCTGCTTGTTTTAGGAATCATGCAATCGCCACCAAGAAAACCATATTAATCAACTAAAAGGAACCAATATGAGCACATCAAATCACCTAACTCAAGATATTGCCAATCTTTGAGGTTTTCGATTCCCAAACATCTCCTATGAAACAGGATCCTATGCGCTCAAGTGCAAGTGTTATTCAACTCGATTCTGATTGATTTAAAGCAAACTCAATTTCTAAGCTTGTTTCAAAGCAAAAATTATTTAAGTGTCATCCTCCCTCGCTTGTGTCACCCTTGGCTTGGTGAGGGCCGCAGGAAACGCAAGGAAAGACTTCACATTTATTGCATTTAACTTTCTTTTTGGTGTTGGGTTTTTCCGAGAATTTAACGGCCCAACAAGTTTAACTTTCCAGTATCATGAACTATGCTAGTTGTTTCGTAATGTTTAATCACAAAGTGCATTATTATTGATTGACCAATTATGCATGAACTTTGTTTCCTAAGCATGATACAAATTATAGTGTGTATTGGATATTTGATTATGATACTATATGAGCATATGGATGGAATCTATCCTTATAAGAATTTAATGATATTTATGTGATTATTCATTATGCTCATAGACATGTTTTAAATGTAATCAATGATCTCGATATCCATAATTAATGCATGTTCACTATGGAGTATTTAACTTTTAAGAGTCATGTATGTGCTTATGAAGTGGAGTTTCTTTTTATAAGTGATTAAAGCGCTTCCACTATATGCTTTATTGCATTGATGTTATATTTATCTTCAAGTGAATTTCATGCATACTTACTTGATTGAAACATAAATAAATGAGGTGACACATACGTGTCCTGCAGACACTAGAACAACACACATTTTTAGTGATAATAAATTACTTCTTGTCCATTGATGAGGAAAGTAAATATTAGCATTATATATATGACATTCTACTTTGATTAAAGGCTCCAGAAGAGCACATATAATATTACTTGGTGTAACTAAACTTTCATATTGTGGACGTACTTCTCTCTACCAAGTTAGTGTCAAAGGTAACCTAATAATTAAGTTTCAAAGGTATTCGTGGGAATAAATACTTTCATGTTGACACAACTAACCCAATTAAAGCACATACTTCAGTAAATTAGAAGTTTATTATATATTAATGAAGGCTTTATCAAAGTTGGAGCATCTTGGATCAATCCTCTCAAGAAGAACTCATATGGATATATTGTAAATGGCTAGAAGATCCTTAATTAATGAGTTCTAATTAGCTGATCACTATCAAAGAAAATTAATTATAATACCATCATTAGCAAAGATAGGGATCGAATCCCTTAGATTCCTGGGTTGTGTACAAGTGATATTTGTGTTGGTCATGTACACCCATATGTAAACCATTTTAATATAGTATGACTTTACTTGATACATCAATGAGATAATCACTTGTATGTTTACTATTGTTAGTCGAGTGGTTTGTAAGACCACAATTTTATCGCTCTTCCACAGGGAGCTAGGGGCCTTAGCTGCAACTAGTTGACTCTAGGTATGGTTTATGATCATGAAGGGATGATAGAATTTAGGGTAAAAACAACACAAACACACTATGTTCAATCAAAAAGGTGAAACAATGGGTATAGGGAGACTTCCCCAAAATCCATTGACAGACCCATTTCGGGATGCAAACAGGAATGAGGAAATGGGCTTCGCAACAAGAGAATAACGAGAAAGGGAAATCAAATGGTAATTCCGTTAGAAAATACCCACCGGGCTTCCTCTTTCAAGGATAGTTCGGATTAACTTCCCCAAAATCCATTGACAGACCCGGGAAAGTTAATGGAACGGATTTTCCTAGTTAGTTTCTATTCGCTTTCGCGAACTAGAATACTAACTATCCTAATTCCTACCTTCGAACAAGCATTGGATGTATTCGGGATGCTTTCGCACCCAAATACATCCCACTTGAGGGAAGAATAGGGTTAGGAAGTTGATTTCCTAACTAGTTACTCACTAATATTGCTAACCCAAGCCTAATCACCCATTCACACCCTTAATATCTCCATAACCCATTAAGGTTCTAGCCACTAAACATCCTAAATATCATGATAATAACATCAACAACTTTATTCATGCTTAAAAGAGTAGACAAGATAACAATAAACATTCAACAATACCAACAATATCAATGATAACAAAAACAGAGATTAGTAAATAAGCAATAAATTAGAGAGAGAGATTAAGAAATGCTCATTGATTGTGATGACAAGGGAGAAAACTTCATAATAATAAAGCTCCAATGCTCCAAAGTTGAGAATAATCTTCAAACTTCCAATAATAATCAAGAGAATCCAATACAAGAACCAATAATCTCAGCAAGGATCTTCCTTAATCCCTCTAACCTAAGGCTTAAAATGTGATAAAAAGTGCTAAAGTATCATAAAAGATAGATAAAAGCTGCTGTCTCGATGATGTTTAGCTAAAATGACCTTAATACATTAAATAGTAATCAAGGTTGTTACTCAAAACTCATCATTTTACACAACAGACAAAACTGTCCCGCAGGTGACCGTGGCAATGGTCCTGCGTAAGGCAGGCAATTTCTTCTCTTCGCTTCGAATCACCGTGGGCACGGTCCCCATGCACCGTGTTCACGGTCTAGGCGCTTAGGGCTGACAACTTTTCGCTCCTTCGCACCTCCGTGGCTACGGTCTAGTTCGGCCAGCTTCTTCCTTAGGCAAGGTAGAGATCTCACCGTGGCTACGGTCAGAGTGACCGTGACCACGGTCTATCTCGGGTGGCAAGGTCTCTTCCTTAGGTCATGGCTCAATCACACCGTGGCTCACCGTGGCTATGGCGGTCTCTTTAGGCCACAATTTTCTTCAGGGTGCTCTTCAACCGTTGCTTCCGCTTCCTCTGCCTTTCGACATGACCGACCCTTCTAATCCGCTGCCATTGACATGACCAGGGCTCGGGGAATCTTAAGGAATCTCGGGATTCCCAAGATTGGTGCAAAATTGGGCCATTTAGAATCGTTTTGAGTAAAACACTTCGGAAACTACAAAAGTAACCAAAACGCATTAAAAGTTATTAAAACAAGCTACGAAACAAGTCAAAAGCCTAAGGATTTAGGCGGTATTTAGACATGAAATCGGGTCTAAACACCCCCCCCCCCCACACTTAAACCTTTGCTTGTCCCAAGCAAAACAAAACAAAACTAACTAACTAACACAAACTCCTCTGTCGTGGGAGAGAAACGGGTGCATTTAGCATATGCACCAAGCCCTTTGAACCCCCCGACAGCCCGAGTGGACGAGATGGACTCGTGAGGGTTTGTAGCGGTTGTACCCACAAAATCCAAAGAAAAAGGAGAGAGAGAAAGTGAAACCAAAACTGAAGAAAACAAAAAGGAACGAAAACAAGGGCTTTGATTCACAAGATTTCGCAATACAAACTAAGAAAACGCGATTAAACCTCCCAAAGTAACCGTTAGGAGCATCACACAAACACCAAACTCAGAAAAAGGACGATCTTAAAGATTTTCAACTCCCTACACCTTGTAACAAGCGAAACCCTACAGCAAAAGCACAACAACGGTTTAATGGGAACCAAAAGACTCTAAAAACTCGCGTCCGAATTTGAAAACAACGAAACAACCGAGAGGAGTGTTGCCCTCCCTCGAATTTGGTTGCCCTTGGCTTGGTGAGGGTCGTAGTGATGCAAGGGGAGGCCCCGCTCTTTTTAGACCTCGCATTTGGTTTTTAAAAATCGGTATTAGCCTTACTTTCGGGAATTGGACGGCCCATATAAGGGGTATACCCTCCCAACACGGTCTTTTCCGTACGCCTCTCCGTTACAAAGCGATATAAAAGGAGGGTTAAGGGGTATCCAGTGTCGTACCACGAATACCAGGCCCGTGTAGGTTGGCTAAGTGTATGGTGGTTAATGTCCTCAGCGACACGCTCCACTTATTCAGGTTATTATATCTTAGGAAAACTTTCTTCTTTCTTTTTCCTTTTTCTTTCTTTTCTTTTCTTTTTGCGCTTTTTGCTTTTGCTAAACGAGAAACAAAACAAACTCAGACACAAGCCCTTAGAATCTCCGGGTTCCCAACAAAACGAGAAAGGAACGGGAGTCTTATAAGACACTTAATGAAGGGAGTCTATTAAGGATAAGTCTCGACTAGAACCCGAGTTAGGGTTGAAAATGCTCCAACCGATTACTTTTAGAAAGAAGTTTAAGAACGGCTTCTCAACTTCGAAAACGAGATCCAGGAAACAAAGCAAAACAAAAACAAAATGAAAAAAAAAACGAAAAGGTTTTAACTCCCTTTTTTCTCCTTTTTCACACAAAAATTTTTAAATTTTAAGCAAAAACTAGGGAAACAAAGAACAAAATGACTAAGTGATCTACCCTTGAAATAGAATATCCCCCCGCCCCCCACACTTAAAACTCCATAATGTCCTCATTGTGGGAAGGTGTCGCATGAAAAGGGTAGAGAACCTACAAAAACACAAACAAACTAAACAACTAGCAGGTAGAAATGGTGGCGACCCGAGCCTCTGCGGCTCCCAACAATGAATAGATATCCCAACACAGACACTCATAGGGGTTCGCCACCCAAAAGAAAACCAAGCATGCGATAGATCATGATAAGAATTCACATAAAAAGAGTAAGGTGGAAAGATATTACCTCAAGTTCTTCATAAGCGTTGAAAATAGCGATCCGAAGTCGTCGTTCAAGAGAGTCGGAACAATGTTAGAGTAAAAGACGACTTTATAACTATAGAATTCGCATGCGAGACCAAAAGCAAAAGAAAGGAAAATCTAACTTAAAAGATTATGAAAAGAAATTGAAAAGATGAAAAACGAAAAATATTAACAATATATACATTGCCAATGACTTACCTTATCCCCGAATCTCACTCATTGAGGCGGGAAATAAGGGTAAAACTCGATACACACTAACCGAAACAACTAATTCATTGCATACATCACAAATAACATTCGGTTACATTTTCATCAATGCCCAAAATACAAGCGAGAAATGCTTAAACAACAGTCCAACCCACCAAAAACAACCAACAAACAGCCATCAAACAACCATCAAACAACCATCCAACAACCCGACCATTCATGAAAAACAGACAAGACAAGGAAAAACCCGAGCAACCTAACCGAACAATCCCCAAAATATGCGAGCTCATGCCAAAAGAAATCGAGAGATCAAAATCCCAAAACCACCAGTCACCGCATCCAAAACCCCGAAGAAGCACTCCCCCACACTTATACTTCACAAAATAAAATAGAACAATGATAAAGGTCGGGTGGGGATTGTTAGTCGAGTGGTTTGTAAGACCACAGTTTTAACGTTCTTCCACAGGGAGCTAGAGGCCTTAGCTGCAACTAGTTGACCCTAGGTATGGTTTGTGATCATGAAAGGATGAAAGACTTTAGGGTGAAAACAACACAAACACGCTATGTTCAGTGAAAAAGGTAAAACAATGGGTGTCGGGAGACTTTCGGGATGCAAGCGGGAATGAGGAAATGGGTTTCGCACCAAGAGAGTAACGAGGAAGGGAAATCAAATGATAATTCCGTTAGAAAATACCAACCGGGCTTCCTCTTTCAAGGATAGTCCGGATTAACTTCCCCAAGATCCATCGACAGACCTGGGAAAGTTAATGGAACGGAATTTCCTAGTTAGTTTCTATTCGCTTTCACGAACTAGAATACTAACTATCCTAATTCCTACCGTCCAACAAGCGTTGGATGTAAATGGGATGCTTTCGCACCCAAATACATCCCATTCGAGGGAAGGATAGGTTTGGGAAATTGATTTCCTAACTAGTTACTCACTAATATTGCTAACCCAAACCTAATCACCCATTCACACCCTTAATATCTCCCTAACCCATTAAAGTTCTAGCCACTAAACATCCTAACTATCATGATAATAACATCAACAACTTCATTCATGCTTAATCGAGTAAACAAGATGACAATAAACATTCAACAACAACAACAATATCAAAAACGAAGATTAATAAATAAGCAATAAATTAGAGAGAGAGAGATTAAGAAATGCTCATGGATTGTGATGACAAGGGAAAAACTTCAGAATAATAAAGCTCCAATGCTCCAAAGTTGAGAATAATCTTCAAACTTCCAATAATAATCAAGAGAATCCAATACAAGAACCAATAATCTCAGCAAAGATCTTTCTTAATCTCCCTAATCTAAGACTTAAAAATGTGATCAAGAGTGCTAAAGTATCATAAAAGATAGATAAAAACTGTTCTCTCCTCCTCCCTAATCTAAAATGACCTAAATACATTAAATAGTAATCAAAGTTGTTACTCAAAGCTCATCATTTTACACAAAGCGGCCCATGAGGACGTGGACCGATCGGTGACCGTGGCCACGGTCCTGCGTAAGGCAGGCGATTTCTCCTCTTCGCTTCGCACCGCCGTGGGTACGGTCCCCAAGCACTGTGGTCACGGTCTAGGCGATTAGGGCTGACAACTTTTCGCTGCTTCGCACCGCCGTGGCTTTGGTCATGGGCGACCGTGGCCACGGTCTAGTTCGGCCAGCTTCTTCCTTGGGCAGGGTAGGATCCCACCATGGCTACGGTCAGAGTGACCGTGACCACGGTCTATCTCGGGTGCCAGGCAGCTTCCTTAGGTCATGGCTCAATCACACCGTGGCTACGTTCAATATGACTGTGGCCATGGTCTCTTTAGGCCACAATTTTCTTCAGGGTGCTCTTCAACCGTTGCTTCCGCTTCCGCTGTCTTTCGACATGACCGGCCCTTCTAATCCGCTGCCTTTGACATGACCAGGGCTCGGGGAATCTTAAGGAATCTCGGGATTCCCAAGATTGGTGCAAAATTGGGCCATTTAGAATCGTTTTGAGTAAAACACTTCGGAAACTACAAAAGTAACCAAAACGCATTAATAGTTATTAAAACAAGCTACGAAACAAGTCAAAAAGCCTAAGGATTTAGGCGGTATTTAGACACGAAATCGGGTCTAAACACCCCCCCACACTTAAACCTTTGCTCGTCCCAAGCAAAACAAAACAAAACTAACTAACTAAAACAAACTCCTCAGTCGTGGGAGAGAAACGGGTGCATTTAGCATATGCACCAAGCCCTTTGAACCCCCCGGCAGCCCTGGTGGACGAGATGGACTCGTGAGGGTTTGTAGCGGTTGTACCCACAAAATCCAAAGAAAAAGGAGAGAGGGAAAGTGAAACCAAAACCGAAGAAAACAAAAAGGAACGAAAACAAGGGCTTTGATTCACAAGATTTCGCAATACAAACTAAGAAAACGCGATTAAACCTCCCAAAGTAACCGTTAGGAGCATCTCACAAACACCAAACTCAGAAAAAGGTCGATCTTGAAGGTTTTTAACTCCCTACACCTTGTAACAAGCGAAACCCTGCAGCAAAAATATAACAAGGGTTTAACGGGAACCAAAAGACTTTAAAAACTTGTGTCCGAATTTGAAAACAACGAACAACCAAGAGGAGTGTTGCCCTCCCTCGCATTTGGTCGCCCTTGGCTTTGTGAGGGCCGTAGGTGATGCAAGGGGAGGCCCCGCTCTTTTTAGAAGCAAAATTTTTCTTTTCTTTCTTCCTTTTTCTCATTTTTCTTTCTTTTTGGTTTTTAAAAGTCGGTATTAGCCTTACTTTCGGGAATTGGACGGCCCATATAAGGGGTATACCCTCCCTACACGGTCTTTTGCATACGCCTCTCCGTCGCAAAGCGATATAGGAGAAGGGTTAAGGGGTATCCAGTGCCGTACCACGAATACCAGGCCCGTGTAGGTTGGCTAAGTGTATGGTGGTTAATGTCTTTAGCGACACACTCCACTTATTCAGGTTATTATCTCTTATGAAAGCTTTCTTCTTTTATTCTTTTCTTTTTCCTTTTCTTTTCTTTTCTTTTTGCACTTTTTTCTTTTGCTAAACGAGAAACAAAAACAAACTCAGACACAAGCCCTTAGAATCTCCAGGTTCCCAACAAAGTGAGAAAGGAACGGGAGTCTCACAAGACACTTAATGAAGGGAGTCTATTTAGGATAAGTCTCGACTAGAACCCGAGTTAGGGTTGAAAATGCTCCAACCGATTACTTTTAGAAAGAAGTTTAAGAACGGCTTCTCAACTTCGATAACGAGATCCAGGAAACAAAGCAAAACAAAACGAAAAGGTTTTCACTCCCTTTTTTCTCCATTTTCACACAAAAATTTTAAAATTTAAGCAAAATCTAGTAAAACTAGGAAACAAAGAACGAAACGACTAGGTGATCTACCCTTAAAATAGAATATCTCCCCCCCCCCCCACACTTAAAACTCCACAATGTCCTCATTGTGGGAAGGTGTCACATGAAAAGGGTAGAGAACCTACAAAACAGAAACAAACAAAAAACAACTAGCAGGTAGAAATGGTGGCGACTCGAGCCCACACGACTCCAACAACAATATATCCCAACATAAACACTCAAAGGGGTTCGCCACCCAAAAGAAAATCAAGCATATATGCGACGGATCATGATAAGGATTCAGATACAAAGAGTAAGGTGGAAAGATATTACCTCAATCTCTTCATAAGCGTTGAAAGTAGCGATCCGAAGTCGTCGTTCAAGAGAGTCAGGTCAACGTTAGAGTAAAAGACGACTTTTCAATTATAGAATTCGCATGCGAGACCAAAAGCAAAAGAAAGGAAAAACTATCTTAAGCGATTATGAAAAGAAATTAAAAAGATGAAAAACTGAAAATATGAACAATATATACATTGCCAGTGACTTACCTTATCCCCGAATCTCACTCATTGAGGCGGGAAATAAGGGTGAAACTCAATACGCACTAACCGAAATAACTAAATCATTGCATTCATCACAAAATAACATTCGAATACATCCATCCATGACCAAAATACAAGCGAGAAATGCTTAAACACAGTCCAGCCACCAAAAACAACCGACAAATAACCATAAGACAACCATCAAACAACCATCCAACAACCTGACAAACATGAAATGATAAACAAGACAAGAAAAAAAAAACCCCAGCAACCCAGCCGAACAATCCCCAAAATATGCGAGCTTATGCCAAAAGAAATTGAGAGACCAACAATCCAAAACCACTAGACATCGCAACTCCAAAACCCCGAAGAAGCACTCCTCACACTTATACTTCACAGAATAAAGTAAATAGACAATGATAAAGGTCGGGTGGGGGTGCTTACAAACGGTCCTCAAGCGGACCCTCCTGGCGGAGGACGGGGTTGGAGCTGCGACTGGATGCCAGCCAGCGTCTCCTATTGGATCTCAAGCAATCCTTGTAAGTTTTCGATCAATAGTTACTGGTTTTGGATGAGCTCCCGTTGGATCTGAAACTCATCATGAAGCTCCTAGAGTTGCTTGCTAATACGCTCAAGAGTTGTGTCCTGTTGTTGACTCGGCTCGGCTTCATCCCCTGGTGCTTGTTCTTCTTCCTCCTCATTCTCTTCTTCCTCCTCTTCTTCGTCTTCATCATCACCTTCCTCCGCTCGATCCCTGGGACCACCCACCACAAATCGATCCCCAAAAGTTTGGCCACACGACCAATTGCGTCGGTCGGAGACATCTAGACGTTGTTCGGCATTGTCGTCGCCCAAATGAATTACGATGCTGTGGGGTTCGTTCCCGTGACGGTATTATGTTTGCGTCCTGTGTTTCTCCAGGAATTCCATCTTTCGTAGGCGAACACCGTCGATAGGATCGGGGAAATAGCGGGGAGTCCACTTCTTTAGATAGGACTCGAACCCTTGCTTTCTTAGGAAATGGGTGATGATGTGACCCATACCAATAGTCATGTTCCAGGTTTCGAGGCTTATTTCCCGGAGGCAATGGAGGATACATGAGCCGGTGTTGACCCGGTGACCGTTGATCGCATTATAGAGGACGAAGAGGTCGTCTTTCCGGATGCTTGAACGTCCGGCGTCACGGCCAAAAACAAAGTTCGAAATGAGGCGGTGGAAGATGCGGACGCTCAAATTACAAAAATCCCTAGCCTTAGAGTTGCTTGGGCAATAGTACTTTGCTCGTTGCGATCGAACCCTCGGGTAACGTCTCTTCCAGCAAGTGAGCTCTTTCATAGCTTCTTGTCCATCGAATTTGACGCACTCGCCGTAGGGTATTCCATCCTCCGGAAGGCCTAGAGCGTTGCATAAGTCATTGAGCGTACACTCAACTTCCTTTTTGTTCACGATGTATGAAAAGGAAGCGTTGGATGTGCCGTCTTCCTTTACCACCAAAGACCTGAGGAATTCGAGCACCGGTTGCTCGAGGATCGGTTCGTTGATTATGGCGAAGACTTCCCATCCCATGACTTTGATGAAGAAGTCCATGCTTGGTTTATAGAAAACATCCCTTGCCGTCTCCTCGTGATAGAGATCCGGAGCACAAATTTTTCGCTTCTTTAGCCTCTCATACCGGGCCTTGTGCATATCGTCCCGAAAATTGACCTTAATTTTCGGGTCGCATTGAATAATCGAGGCCGGTTGACCCTTGTACCGAGTTTTATCGGGCTTAACCAAGGTTGATGGGGCGGGGGTTGATTCCGGTTCGGTCCGGGAACGTTTCGCTCGACCCATTGGATACTCTGCAAGAAAATCAACCACTAAACACCGAAACGCAACACGACCAATACCCACAAATCCCGAGCAACACGAATTCACAACCAGCCACAAGATTCAATCCCAAGAACAAGCAATACACTCCCAATCTCAGCAATATCAACCAAAAACTCAAACGCCAAACTCAATCAATTCATCCAACCAAACACACAAGCGATTCACATAAGAGTCAACCACAAGTTCACCAAAAACATTCCCAACAGTCAATTTCAATCAAAATTTCAACCCCAAATTCTACTTACTCACCCAACCAAGACCCAACAAGCAATTTCATCAAATTCAACCCAAATAAACAAGAATTTTAGTATCTAAGCACCGATAAATCAAGGAATACCTGGATTGAGGTGATGGAGAACTCCTCTTGTTAATTTCGAGCCCCACAAGGAACAAAGAGCCAAGAATCTTTGTTGAATAGAACCGGAAATGGCGAACTTCAGCAGCTAGGGCACGAATTGGAGAAGAAAGTTGGGAGAAATGGAGTAATTGGAGGTGGGTTTGTCGAATTTTGGAAGAGAATTCGAGTTTTAGGGTTTGGTGAGGGTTTTCGAAGGTGAGAGTGAGGAAGAAAGTGAGAGAGAAATGAGGGGGAAATGATATGGAACCCCCGACATATCGCAAGTTTTCGACAGACCGTGGCCACGGTCCATTTGACCGTGGGCACGGTGTGATTCGGGTGAGGGAAAAAAGAAGGGAAAAAAGCAGGGCGGAGACCGTGGCTGCGGTAAACCTTACCATGGTCACGGTAATGTTCGGGACCAAAATTTCCAAGAATCATGCTGCGATGAGACCGTGGCTGCGGTGACTCCCACCGTGGGCACGGTGATCTTCGGCTTGGCTAAACTGGGAGCAACTTTGAGTATGCTGGTCGTGGTTGCGGTGACTCCCACCGTGGGCACGGTCCTTTTCGGTTCATCTCCAGCATCTACAAGGCTCAAAAACTTGGAGAAAAAAAAATGTTAAGTCCTAAAATCTACCTTCTTGGCATCCACTCCCTTTTCTTTCTCGGTCAATTTCCATTCAAGGACTAACTTCAATCGCTCAAAAACACTTTCAAACCCCGACTCTCATAGAACCACTCTCAAAATTATTATTTTTTTTCGTTTTCTAAAGTAAAACAAAGGAAGAAGATAAGCACTAAAATAAAGGAAATAAAATGAAAGAAATAAATTGAAAAAAAAATGAAATTGAAAGAAAACACTAAAAGAGGGGGAAGTAGTTCATACCTCTCCCGGGTGCTTGTTTTGTAGGTCCTAGCTCGACCTTTTCCAATGCTTTTCAATTTCCAAAATCCGCGAGGTATGTCACAACTGTCCCGACATATTCCTCGCCCATGATGTATGGCTTGAGTTTCGATGAGTTTGCTTTGAAACACTTCCCTTGGGCATCTTTCAACTCAACTACTCCGGCGGAAAGAATTCTCACTATTTCGAATGGTCCGGACCACCGTGATATCAATTTCCCGGAGAACAACTTCAGCCTTGAATTGAAAATGAGAACCCTATCGCCTACCACAAACTCACGTCGGTTCAACCTCTTGTCATGCCATACCTTCATTCTCTCCTTGTAGATCTTGTTGTTCTCATATGCATGACGCCTCAACTCCTCAAGTTCTTCTAATTGAAATAACCGACTACCTCCAGCCGCCTTGAGATCGAAGTTCAACTTCTTGATTGCCCACATGGTTTTGTGCTCAAGCTCTACGGGGAAGTGACATGCCTTCCCGTAGACAAGACGGTAAGGAGTAGTGCCGATCGGTGTCTTGAAAGCGGTGCGGTATGCCCACAAAACTTCATCCAATTTTTCTGCCCAATCTTTCCTTGAAGAGTTAACCGTCTTCTCTAAGATCTCCTTGATGGCACGGTTGGAGATTTCCACTTGACCTTGTGTTTGTGGATGGTAAGGAAGTCCCTTCTTATGCTTGATGTCGTACTTCTCCAAGAGAGACTCGAATCTCTTTTCGATGAAATTGGAACCGTTGTCACTAATGATGACCCGTGGAATGCCAAATCTTGGGAATAGGGTCTTTTTCAAGAATTTCAAAACGGACTTTCCATCGCACCTTACACATGGTATGGCCTCGACCCACTTTGTGACATAGTCCACCGCCACTAGGATGTATTGGAAACCCCTTGACGACGGGAAAGGTCCCATGAAGTCCGATCCCCATACATCGAAAGCATCCACCTCAAGAATATAGTTCAACGGCGCTTCATTCTTCCGGGAGATGTTACCGGACCTTTGACACCTGTCACATTGCTTGACATGCAGATGGGCGTCACGAAAAAGAGTCGGCCACCAATAGCCGGTTTGTAAAACCCTTGCCGCCGTCTTTTGGGGGCCACCGTGACCTCCCACCGGAAATTCATGACAATGGGTCAAAATAGATTGCACTTCACTCTCGGGAATACATCGCCGGTAGATCCCGTCATTTCCAAGACGGAAGAGGAAAGGATCATCCCAAAAGTAATGCTTCATGTCATGGAGGAATTTCTTCCTTTGATGATAGTTCAAGTGTTGAGGGATCACTTCGCTCGCCAAATAATTCACAATATCCGCATACCAAGGATACGAGTTGATAGCCAAGAGTTGCTCGTCCGGGAAAGCGTCTACAATCAGTTGGGTGTCTTCCGAGTCGACAAGAATCCTCGAAAGGTGATCGGCTACGACATTCTTTGTGCCCGCCTTATCGCGGATTTCCAAATCAAATTCTTGCATAAGCAAGACCCACCGTATAAGTCTCGGTTTTGTCTCCTTCTTTCCCATCAAGTATTTGATAGCGGCATGATCCGTGTAGACTACCACCTTAGAGAACATGAGGTATTGCCGGAATTTGTTGAGCGCAAAAACGATCGCCAAAAGCTCCTTTTCCGTGGTAGTGTAGTTCCTTTGGGCGCTATCAAGCGCATGGCTTGCGTAATAGATGACCCTTGGCTTCTTGTCTACTGTTTGGGTCAAACACGCTCCTACGGCGAAGTCGCTCGCGTCGGCCATAATCTCAAAGGGTAGCGTCCAATCCGGAGGTTGAACTACCGGAGCGGAAATCAAAGCCTGCTTCAACCTATAAAACGACTCAAGGCACTCATCAGTGAAAATGAAAGGGGCATCTTTGCACAAGAGGTCAGTTAGAGGTCGAGCAATTTTTGAAACATCTTTGTGAGCCGTGATAAAAGCGGCATGGCGAAACTACGCACTTCTTAACGGGGTGGTAGGCACTCTATAACCTCAACTTTGGCCTTATGTACTTCGATGTCCTTAGAAGAAATTAAATGACCCAGAACGATACCTTGTTCCACCATGAAGTGGCGTTTCTCACAATTCAGAACTAGATCCACTTCCTCACAACAAGTTAACACTTTCTCCAAATTTAGCAAACAGTCATCGAAAGAATTACCGTACACAGAAAAATCATCCATAATGACTTCCATGCATTTTTCAATAAAATCACTAAAAATAGCCATCATACAACGTTGAAAAGTCCCAGGGGCATTACATAAACCAAATGGCATGCGACGATAAGCAAATGTCCCATATAGGCAAGTGAAGGTGGTTTTTTCTTGATGTGAGGGGTGGATTGGAATTTGAAAGAAACCCGAGTACCCATCCAAAAAGCAAAAATGCGAATGACCCGCCAACCGTTCTAACATCTGGTCAATAAAGGGAAGGGGGAAATGGTCCTTCTTTGTTACTTTGTTTAATTGACGGTAATCGATACACATCCGCCAACCGGTGACGGTCCGGGTACTAACTAGTTCTTTCTTGTCATTTTCAATTACGGTCAATCCACCCTTCTTGGGCACACACTGAACCGGGCTTACCCATTCGCTATTTGCGATGGGGAAGATGATCCCAGCAGCTAGCAACTTTACTACCTCCTTTTTAACCACTTCTTGCATGTTGGGATTTAAGCGATGTTGGGGTTGCCTGGTAGGCTTGGCATCTTCTAGCAAATCAATCGAATGCAAGAAAGCATATTGGAGGGAAGGGGGTAAGGCTTTAAGCTTTAAAGGAGTAGAAGATTGAATTTGAGAAGAAGACATACCTTTAAAGATCGCGTCTTGAATCTCCATACATTCCATATAAGGCTCATCAATAATAATCTCCTTATGCATGGGTGAAGAGTCAAGAAGGATGGTAAAGAAAGTAATATCCGTGCCGTCATTCTCAAATTGGAAAGACTCCAATAAGCAAGCTCCCAAGGGATCATCGCAAATAGATTCAAGAAGATGGGAGTCCTCAATATACTCATCAACAAGGAACTCCATCATATCAATGGCATAGCATGAATTCCCATACGAAGGACCCTTCAATGACCCCTCAAGTTGAAAAATTATGCTTTCATTCTCGACATTCAACGACATGATTCCATTCTTCACATCGATAATGGCTCCCGCCGTAGCAAGGAATGGCCTTCCCAAAATAATAGGGATGTTGTTATCTTCCTCTATCTCCAAAATCACAAAAACACAAGGAATTAAAAATCGCCCCACTTGGGCCGGGATGTCTTCTAATCTTCCCAACGGTCTTCGCACGGAACGGTCGGCTAATTGAAGATTAATTGTTGTAGGAGCAAGATCGTCGAGATTTAACTTCTTGCAAATCGAATAAGGCATGACGCTTACACTTGCTCCTAGATCACAAAGGGCACGACCAATCCGCATATCACCAATGGTGCATGGAATAGAAAAACTTCTGGGGTCGGCTAATTTCTCTGGTGATTTGTTATCGATAATTGCACTACAATCCGCAGTCAAATGGACCGTAGATTTCTCTTGATTTCTTCTCTTGCTCGTGAGAAGCTCCTTCAAATGCTTCTTGAAGGACGGAGCTTCAGAGATGGCATCAAGAAATGGAATGTTCACTTGAAGCTTCTTAAGCATCTCAATGAATTTTGAAAACTTTGCATCAGATTTTGGTTTTGCTAACCGACCGGGAAAAGGGACCAGTGGTAGCTTTGGCTTCTCAATAGTTTGGATTGGTTCTTCTTCCACGATTTTTCCTTTCCCTTTCCTTAACTTCTCTATCTCCTCTTGTTCTTTACAAGACTCTCCCAATTTATCCTCTTGTGCTCGCTTAACTTCCTCACCTAATACTAACTCACTTTCCCGCTTCTCCAACAAATCTTCCTCGTCCGAGATATCCACCACGTCACCTTCTTTGTCACCCAAAACCTTCTCTCCCGCCACTCTAGGTCCAGCAATCTCCTTGCCACTCCTCAAAGTAATCGCATTAAGTTGCCCCTTTGGGTTAGGTTGGGATTGGCTAGGCAAAGATTGGATAGGTTGAGATTGTTGTGCCAATTGGGCCAATAGTAACTCGAGGTTCTTAATGCGAGTTTGGTCTTTTTCTCGGTCTAAGGCCATCTTTTCTTGAGATAAGGCTATCTTCTCTTGAGTTAAGGCCAACTTTTGGAGGGTTTGGTCAAGGGTTTCTTGTTGTGATGGTTAAGGCATTTGGGAAGATTGACCTTGGTGAGGATTTTGGTGGTGGTTTTGGGGGTATTGGCGGCGATTTTGATTTGGGAAACCGGGGGGGTTTGGTTTAGGGGAGCTTGTTGGTTGTAGGTGTAATTCCCACGGGGACGAATGGGGGTTTGATTGGTATAGGAGAGGTTATTGTTGGGATATATGGCTTGGACTTGCTCGGTTTGATACTCTTCACATCGCTTCGAAGAATGTGGCCCTCCACAAAAATCACATACCAAGACTCGGGCATCCGGAATAAGCATAGGTACTTCTTGAGCCGCCTTTACTTGCCTCGTGGTTTCCTCCAAAGCTGCCTTTTGTTGCATCTCAAGAACAGCATTCATGAGAAATTTAATAGTAGGATTGCTTTCTAGAGGAGGAACATCTCTTGGACCACGGGCGCCTCCCCAATGAGGAGAGTTTTGAGATAGCTCGTGAAGAAATACATTTGCTTCCTCCGCCGTCTTCTTGAGGAACATGCCCCCCGAGGCATGATCGATGGATTCTCACAGAGAACTACTCAATCCGGAATAAAAGTGATGCAATAATAACCAATCCTTAAGATTATGGTGTGGACACCTCCATTGGAGACCTTTGAATCTCCCCCATGCTTCGAATAACGACTCATCGGGCTCTTGCTTGAAGCTCATGATGGCTTGCCTCAACCGACACGTCTCATCATTGGAGAAAAACCTTTGAAGAAAGTCGCGGCTAAGGGCATCCCATGTTGAATAGTTCCGGGCGGACACGTGTTGAGCAATAATAATGCTTTCCCCTTCAAAGTAAGAGGGAAAAACTTGAGCTTCATGTATTCGGCGGAAACTCCATTCATTTGTACGAAGCTGATCCGTTGTTCGAATCTGTTAATATGGTCAATAGGATTTTCATGCTCTCCTCCATGGTACGGGGTGTTCTCAAATATCTCCAACAAATATGGCTTGAACTCGAACGATGCATTCGATGGTAATTCTGGTAATGTGATGGGATCGCCTCCCGTACATGACGATGGTAAGGAATATGATGCTAAGGTACGGGGTGGAACTTGCTCTCCTTCAGCCATTGGAATTTCGATCGTCTCTCACTCCCTTTGTTGTCTTCTTCGTCTCGAGCCGGCGTTAGCTTGGCGAATAATACTCTCCGGATTCGGGTTCGGTGGAGTTACAGGAGTTTGACCTCGTCGAGAGCGAGTCCGCATGCACAAAAGGAACAAACAGAAGAATCAGATTTCCATTAACCAAGGATAACAAAATCTCTAGCAGTGAAATGATCTTAAACAACCTAAAGACAAAGAGCTAAGCTAGGTACGCTTGCTCCCCGGCAACGGCGCCATTTTGTTAGTCGAGTGGTTTGTAAGACCACGGTTTTATCGTTCTTCCACAGGGAGCTAGGGGCCTTAGCTGCAACTAGTTGACTCTAGGTATGGTTTATTATCATGAAGGGATGATAGAATTTAGGGTAAAAACAGCACAAACACACTATGTTCAGTCAAAAAGGTGAAACAATGGGTGTCGAGAGACTTTCGGGATGCAAGCGGGAATGAGGAAATGGGTTTCGCAACAAGAAAGTAACGAGAAAGGGAAATCAAATGGTAATTCCGTTAGAAAATACCCACTGGGCTTCCTCTTTCAAGGATAGTCCGGATTAACTTCCCCAAAATCCATCGACAAACCCGGGAAAGTTAATGGAACGGAATTTCCTAGTTAGTTTTTATTCGCTTTCGCGAACTAGAATACTAACTATCGTAATTCCTACCTTCCAACAAGCTTTGGATGTATTCGGGATGCTTTCGCACCCAAATACATCCCATTTGAGGGAAGAATAGGGTTAGGAAGTTGATTTCCTAACTAGTTACTCACTAATATTGCTAACCCAAGCCTAATCACCCATTCACACCCTCAATATCTCCCTAACCCGTTAAGGTTCTAGCCACTAAACATCCTAACTATCATGATAATAGCATCAATAACTTCATTCATGCTTAAAAGAGTAGACAAGATAACAATAAACATTCAACAATACCAACAATATCAATGATAACAAAAACAGAGATTAGTAAATAAGCAACAAAATTAGAGAGAGATAGGTTAAGAAATGCTCATTGATTGTGATGACAAGGGAGAAAACTTCAGAATAATAAAGCTCCAATGCTCCAAAGTTGAGAATAATCTTCAAACTTCCAATAATAATCAAGAGAATCCAATACAAGAACCAATAATCTGAGCAAGGATCTTCCTTAATCCCTCTAATCTAAGGCTTAAAATGTGATAAAAAGTGCTAAAGGCTCTTGCTTGAAGCTCATGATGGCTTGCCTCAACCGACACGTCTCATCATTGGAGAAAAACCTTTGAAGAAAGTCGCGGCTAAGGGTATCCCATGTTGAATAAGTTCCGGGCGGACACGTGTTGAGCCATAATAATGCTTTCCCCTTCAAGGTAAGAGGGAAAAACTTCAGCTTCATGTATTCGGCGGAAACTCCATTCATTTGTACGAAGCCGATGCGTTGCTCGAATCTGTTGATGTGGTCAATAGGATTTTCATGCTCTCCTCCATGGTACGGGGTGTTCTCAAATATTTCCAATAAATATGGCTTGAACTCGAATGATGCATTCGGTGGTAATTCTGGTAATGTGATGGGATCGCCTCCCGTACCCGACGATGGTAAGGAATATGATGCTAAGGTACGGGGTGGAACTTGCTCTCCGTCAGCCATTGGAATTTCGATCGTCCCTCGCTCCCTTTGTTGTCTAGCTCGTCTCGAACCGACGTTAGCTTGTCGAATAATACTCTCCGGATTCGGGTTCGGTGGAGTTACAGGAGTCTGGCCTCGTCGAGAGCGAGTCCGCATGCACAAAAGGAACAAACAGAAGAATCAAATTTCCAGTAACTAAGGATAACAAAATCTCTAACAGTGAAATGATCTTAAATAACCTAAAGACAAAGAGCTAAGCTAGGTGCTCTTGCTCCCCGGCAACGGCGCCATTTTGTTAGTCGAGTGGTTTGTAAGACCACGGTTTTATCGTTCTTCCACAGGGAGCTAGGGGCCTTAGCTGCAACTAGTTGACTCTAGGTATGGTTTATGATCATGAAGGGATGATAGAATTTAGGGTAAAAACAGCACAAACACACTATGTTCAGTCAAAAAGGTGAAACAATGGGTGTCGGGAGACTTTCGGGATGCAACTTTCGGGATGCAAGCGGGAATGAGGAAATGGGTTTCGCAACAAGAAAGTAACGAGAAAGGGAAATCAAATGGTAATTCCGTTAGAAAATACCCACTGGGCTTCCTCTTTCAAGGATAGTCCGGATTAACTTCCCCAAAATCCATCGACAAACCCGGGAAAGTTAATGGAACGGAATTTCCTAGTTAGTTTTTATTCGCTTTCGCGAACTAGAATACTAACTATCGTAATTCCTACCTTCCAACAAGCGTTGGATGTATTCGGGATGCTTTCGCACCCAAATACATCCCACTTGAGGGAAGAATAGGTTTGGGAAATTGATTTCTTAACTAGTTACTCACTAATATTGTTAACCCAAACCTAATCACCCATTCACACCCTTAATATCTCCCTAACCCATTAAAGTTCTAGCCACTAAACATCCTAACTATCATGATAATAACATCAACAACTTCATTCATGCTTAATCGAGTAAACAAGATGACAATAAACATTCAACAACAACAATATCAAAAACAGAGATTAATAAATAAACAATAAATTAGAAAGAGAGAGATTAAGAAACGCTCATGGATTGTGATGACAAGGGAGAAAACTTCAGAATAATAAAGCTCCAATGCTCCAAAGTTGAGAATAATCTTCAAACTTCCAATAATAATCAAGAGAATCCAATACAAGAACCAATAATCTCAGCAAAGATCTTTCTTAATCTCCCTAATCTAAGACTTAAAAATGTGATCAAGAGTGCTAAAGTATCATAAAAGATAGATAAAAACTGTTGTCTCCTCCCCCCTAATCTAAAATGACCTAAATACATTAAATAGTAATCAAGGTTGTTACTCAAAACTCATCATTTTACACAACAGACAAAAATGGCCCGCAGGGGACCGTGGGCATGGTCAAGGTGACCGTGGCCACGTAAGATTTTTTTTCTCCTCGCCGCCGCTGGCGGTGGTATGGTCCCCAAGCACCGTGGTCACGGTCTAGGCGATTAGGTCGATAACCTTTCGCCGCTGCCGCCGCAAGCTATGGTCACGGGCGCAGTGGCCATGATCTAGTTCGGCTAGCTTCTTCCTGGGCGGTAGGATCCCACCGTGGCTACGGTCCGAGTGGCCGTGACCACGCCTATCTCGGTGCAAGGCTTCTTCCTTAGGTCATGGCTCAATCACACCGTGGCTATGGTCAAGTGGCGTGCCAGCGGTGTCTGTCGCCACGATTTTCTTGAAGCTCTTCAACTATTGCTTCCGCTTCCGCTGCCTTTCTACATGACCGGCCCTTCTAATCCGCTGCCTTTAACACGTCCAGGGCTCGTGGAATCTTAGGGAATCTCGGGATTCCCAAGATTGGTGCAAAATTGGCCCATTTAGAATCGTTTTGAGTGAAACCCTTCGAAAACTACAAAAGTAACTAAAACGCATTGAAAGTTATTAAAACAACTACGAAACAAGTCAAAAGCGTAAGGATTTAAGCGGTATTTAGACACGAAATCGGGTCTAAACAGGGATGGGGTGCTTACAAACGGTCCTAAGCGGACCCTCCCGGCGGAGAACAGGGTTGGAGTTGCGACTGGATGCTAGCTAGTGTCTCCTGTTGGATCTCGATCAATCCTTGCAAGTTTTCGATCAAGAGCTGCTGGTTTTGGATGAGCTCCCGTTGAACTTGAAACTCATCATGAAGCTTCTGGAGTTGCTCGCTGATACGCTCAAGAGCGGCGTCCCGTAGTTGACTCGGCTCGGCTTCATCCCCTTGTGCTTGTTCACCTCCTTCCTCTTCTTCCTCATCTTCTTCTTCCTGCTCTTCTTCTTCTCCTTCACCCTCCTCCGCTCGATCCCCGGGACCACCCACCACAAAACGATCCCCAAACGTTTGGCAACACGACCAATTGCGTTGGTCGGAGACATCTAGACGTTGCTCGGTATTGTCGTCGCCCAAATGAATCACGCCGCTATGAGGGTCGTTCCCGTGACGGTATAATGTTCGCGTCTTGTGTTTCTCCAAGAATTCCATCTTTCGTAGGCGAACATCGTCGATGGGATCCGGGAAATAGCGGGGAGTCCACTTGCTTAAATAAGACTCGAACCCTTGCTTCCTTAGGAAATGGGTGATGAAGTGACCCATACCAATAGTCATGTTTCGAGTGTCGAGGCTTATTTCCCGGAGGCAATGGAGGATGCACGAGCCAGTGTTAACTCGGCGACCGTTGATCGCATTATAGAGGACGAAGAGGTCGTCTTTCCGGATGCTTGAACGCCCGGCGTCACGGCCAAATACGGAGTTTGAAATGATGCGGTGGAAGATGCGGACGCTCATATTACAGAAATCTCTTTCCTTAGAGTTGCTTGGGCAATAGTACTTCGCTCGTTGTGATCGAATCCTCGGGTAACGTCTCCTCCATCAAGTGAGTGCTTTCATAACTTCTTGTTCATCGAATTTGACGCACTCGCCGTAGGGGATGCCTTCCTCGGGAAGGCCTAGAGCGTTGCATAAGTCTTTGAGCGTACATTCGACCTCCTTTTTGTTCACGATGTATGAAAAAGAGGCGTTGAATGTGCTGTCTTCCTTTACCACCAAAGAGCTGAGGAATTCGAGCACCGGTTGCTCGATGATCGGTTTGTTGATTGTGGCGAAGACTTCCCATCCCATGATTTTGATGAAGAAGTCCATGCTCGGCTTACAAAACACTTCCTTTGCTGTCTCCTCATGATAGAGATCTGGAGCACAACTTTTTCGCTTCTTTAGCTGCTCATACCGTACGTTGTGCATATCATCCCGAAAATTAATTAATTTTCGGGTCACACTGAATAATCGAGGCCAATTGACCCTTGTACCGGGATTTGTCAGGCTCAACAAAGGTTGATAGGGCGGGGGTCGATTCCGGCTCGGTTCGGGCACGTTTTGCTCGACCCATTGAAGTCACTGCAAAAAAATCAACCACTACACACCGAAGCACAACACAACCAATACCCAAAAATCCCAAGCAACACGAATTCACAATCAACCACAAAATTGAACCCAAAAGTTCACCAATAACACTCCCAAACTCAGCAATATTCACCAAAAATTCAAACTTCAAACTCCACCACTCTCATTCGACCCAACCCACAAGCAATTTGCACCAAATTCAACCCAAATAAGCGAGGAAAACGAAAATTGACGCACCAACAATCAAGGAATACCTGGGTTGAAGACTTTGAGAGCTTCCTTTTCTAATTCCGAGCCCCACAAAGAACAAGACGTCCAGAACCTTGCTTGAATTGAACTGGAAATGGCGAGCTTCAGCAGTGCAGAACAACTAGGGCACAATTCGCAGAAGAAGCTTGGGAGAAAAGGAGGAATTTGGTGATGGGTTTGTCAAATTTTGGAAGGAGTTTGCGATTTTAGGGTTTAGTGAGGGTTTTCGAGTGTGCGGGTGAGGAAGAAAGTGAAAGAGAAATGAGGGGAAATGAGAGTTGAGTCCCGATACAATCGCAGTTTTTCTACAGACCGTGGCCACGGTCCATTTGACCGTGGGCACGGTGTGATTCGGGCAAGGGAAAAAGAAGGGAAAAAGCAGGGCGGAGACCGTGGCCACGGTGATATTCGAGACCAAATTTTTTTCAGGAATCAGCAGTGATGAGACCGTGGTTGCGGTGAATTTGACCATGGCTGCGGTCTACTTCGGCTTGATAAAATTGGGAGCAACCTGCATATTCTGACCGTGGCCACGGTCTAGGCGACAAAAATGTTGAGTCCTAAAATCTACCCTCTTGTCATCCACTCCCTTTTCTTTCTCGCTTAATTATCATTCAAGAACACTCTCCCAACACTCAAAAACACTTTCAAACCCCGACCCTCATAGAACCACTCTCGATTTTTTTCTTCTTTTCTTAAATTTTTTTCTCTAAAATAAAACAAAGGAAAAAGATAAACACTAAAACAAGGGAATAAAAATGAAAGAACTAAAAATTAAAAGTAAACATTAAAATAGGGGGGAAGTAGGTCATACCTCTCCCGGGTGCTTGTTTTGTAGGTCCTAGCTCGACCTATCCCGATGCTTTTCAATCTTCAAAATCCGCGAGGTAAGCGACAATTATCCCGACATATTCCTCGCCCATGATGTATGGTTTGAGCTTCGATAAGTTTGCTTTGAAACACTTTCCTTGTGCATCTTTCAATTCAACCACTCTGGCGGGAAGAATTCTCACAATTTCAAATGGCCCGGACCATCTTGATCTCAATTTCCCAGAGAATAACTTCAGCCTTGAGTTGAAGATGAGAACCCTATCGCCTACCACAAACTCACGTCGGTTCAACCTCTTGTCATGCCATGCTTTCGTTCTCTCCTTGTAGATCTTGTTGTTCTCATATGCATGACGCCTTAACTCCTCAAGTTCTTCTAATTGAAATAACCGACTACCTCCGGCCGCCTTGAGATCGAAGTTCAACTTCTTGATTGCCCACATGGTTTTATGCTCAAATTCTACGGGGAAGTGACACGCCTTCCCATAGACAAGACGGTAAGGGTTAGTACCGATCGGTGTCTTGAAAGCGGTACGGTATGCCCAGAAGACTTCATCTAATTTTTCTGCCCAATCTTCCCTTGAAGAGCTAACCGTCTTCTCTAAGATCTCCTTGATGGCACGGTTGGAGATTTCCACTTGACCTTGTGTTTGTGGATGGTAAGGGAGCCCCTTCTTATGCTTGATGTCGTACTTCTCCAAGAGAGACTTGAATCTCTTTTCGATGAAATGGGAGTCGTTATCACTAATGATGACCCGTGGAATGCCAAATCTTGGGAATAGGGTCTTTTTCAAGAATTTCGAAACGGACTTCCCATTGCACCTTACACATGGTATGGCTTCGACCCACTTTGTGACATAGTCTACCGCCACTAGGATGTATTGGAAACCCCTTGACCACGGGAAAGGTCTCATGAAGTCCAATCCCCACACATCGAAAGGTTCCACCTCAAGAATATAGTTCAATGGCGCTTCATTCTTTCGGGCGATGTTACCGGATCTTTGACACCTATCACATTACTTGACATGCAAGTGGGCGTAACGAAAGAGAATCGGCCACCAATAGCCGGTTTGCAAAACCCTCGCTGTCGTCTTTGGGGGGCCACCTTGACCTCCCACCGGAAATTCGTGACAATGGGTCAAGATAGATTGCACTTCACTCTCGGGAATACATCGCTGGTACATCCCGTCATTGCAAAGACGGAAAAGGAAAGGGTCATGCCAAATGCAATGCTTCATGTCGTGGAGGAATTTCTTCTTTTGATGATGGTTCAAGTGTTAAGGAATCACTTCGCTCGCCAAATAATTCACAATATCTGCATACCAAGGATGTGAGTTGACAGCCAAGAGTCGCTCGTCCGAGAAAGCATCTACAATCGGTTGGATGTCTTCCAAGTCGACAAGAATCCTTGATAGGTGATCGGCTACGACATTCTTCGTGCCCGCCTTGTCGCGGATTTTCAAATCAAATTCTTGCATGAGCAAGATCCACTGTATAAGTCTCGGTTTTGTCTCCTTCTTTCCCATCAAGTATTTGATAACGGCATGATCCGTGTAGACTACCACCTTAGAGAACATGAGGTATTGCCGGAATTTGTTGAGTGCAAAAACGATCGCTAAAAGCTCCTTTTCCTTGATAGTGTAGTTCCTTTGGGCGCTATCAAGCGCATGGCTTGCATAATAGATGACCCTTGGCTTCTTGTCTACTGTTTGGGTCAAACACGCTCCCACGGCGAAGTCGCTCGTGTCGGCCATAATCTCGAAGGGTAGCGTCCAATCTGGAGGTTGAACTACCGGAGCGGAAATCAAAGCCTGCTTCAACCTATAAAATGACTCAAGGCACTCATCAGTGAAAATGAAAGGGGCATCTTTGCACAAGAGGTCAGTTATAGGTCGAGCAATTTTTGAAAAATCCTTGACGAACCGGTGATAAAAGCCGGCATGGCCAAGGAAACTACGCACCCCCTTTACGGCGGGGTGGTAGGCGCTATAACCTCAACTTTAGCCATCCGCCGATGCGTAGAAGAGATTAAGTTACCCAGAACGATACCTTGTTCCACCATGAAGTGGCATTTCTCCCAATTCAGAACTAGATCCACTTCCTCACAACGAGTTAACATTTTCTCCAGATTTAGCAAACAGTCATCGAAAGAATTACCGTACACAGAAAAATCATCCATACAGACTTCCATGAATTTTTCAATGAAATTGCTAAAAATAGCCATCATACAACGTTGAAAAGTCCCAGGGGAATTACATAAACCAAATGGCATGCGACGATAAGTAAATGTCCCATATGGGCAAGTGAAGGTGGTTTCTTCTTGATGTGAGGGGTGGATTGGAATTTGAAAGAACCCCGAGTACCCATCCAAAAAGCAAAAATGCGAATGACCCGCCAACCGTTCTAACATCTGGGCAATAAAGGGAAGGGGGAAATGGTCCTTCTTTGTCACTTTGTTTAATTGGCGGTAATCGATATACATCCGCCAACCGATGATGGTCCGGGTATTAACTAGTTCTTTCTTGTCATTTTCAATTACGGTCAATCCACCCTTCTTGGGTACACACTGAACCGGGCTTACCCATTCGCTATTTGCGATGGGGAAGATGATCCCAGCAACTAGCAACTTTACTACTTCCTTTTTAACCACTTCTTGCATGTTGGGATTTAAACGACGTTGGGGTTGCCTAGTAGGCTTGGCATCTTCTAGCAAGTCAATCGAATGCATGCATATGGAAGGGGACAAGCCTTTCAAATCTTCTATTTTATAACCTAATGCACCCCTATGTTTTCTAAGCAAATCAAGCAACTTGGACAATTCAAAATCATTCAAATTCGCATTCACAATGATAGGATAAGATTTCTCATCATCCAAGAAAGCATATTGGAGGGAAGGGGGTAAAGCTTTAAGCTCTAAAGGAGTAGAAGATTGAATTTGAGAGGAAGACATACCTTTGTAGATCGCATCTTGAATCTCCATGCACTCCATATAAAGCTCATCAATAGTAATCTCCTCATGCATGGGTGAAGAGTCAAGAAGGTTGGTGAAGAAAGTAATATCGGTGTCGTCGGTCTCAAATTGGAAAGACTCCAATAAGCAAGCTCCCAAGGGATCGTCACAAATAGATTCAAGGAAATGGGAGTCCTCAATATACTCATCAACAAGAAACTCTATCATATCAATAGTATAGCATGAGTCCCCATACGAAGGACCTTTCAATGACCCCTAGAGTTGAAAAATAATGCTTTCATTCCCGACATTCAACGACATGCTTCCATTCTTCACATCGATAATTGCTCCTGCCGTAGCGAGGAACGGCCTTCCCAAAATAATAGGGATGTTGTTGTCTTCCTCTATCTCCAAGATCACAAAATCACAAGGAATCAAAAACCGCCCCACTTGGACCGGGATATCTTCCAATATTCCCAAAGGTCTTGCATCGAACGGCAGCCAATCCGATTGAAGGTTAATTGTTGTAGGAGCTAGATCGTCGAGATTTAACTTCTTGCAAATCGAATAAGGCATGACGCTTACACTTGCTCCTAGATCGCAAAGGGCACGGCCAATCCGCATATCACCAATGGTGCATGGAATAAAAAAACATCCGGGGTCGGCTAACTTCTCCGGTGATTTGTTATCGATAATTGCACTACAATCCACTGTCAAATGGATCGTAGATTTCTCTTGAATCCTCCTCTTGCTCGTGAGAAGCTCCTTCAAATGCTTCTTGAAGGACGGGACTTAAGAAATGGCATCAAGAAATAGAATGTTCACTTGAAGCTTCTTGAGCATCTCAATGAATTTTGAAAACTTTGCATCGGATTTTGGCTTTGCTAACCGATCGAGAAAAGGGACCGGCGGTAGCTTTGGCTTCTCAATAGTCTGGATTGGTTCTTCTTCCACCATTTTTCCTTTCCCTTTCCTTAACTTCTCTATCTCCGCTTGTTCTTTACAAGACTCTCCCAATTCATCCTCATGTGCTCGCTCAACTTCCTCACCTAATACTAACTCACTTTCCCGCTTCTCCAACAAATCTTCCTCGTCCGAGATATCCACCACGTCACCTTCTTTGTCACCCAAAACCTTCTTTCCCGCCATTCTAGGTCCAGCAATCTCCTTGCCACTCCTCAAAGTAATCGCATTAAGTTGCCCCTTTGGGTTAGGTTGGGATTGGCTAGGCAAAGATTGGATAGGTTGAGATTGTTGTGCCAATTGGGCCAATAGTAACTCGAGGTTCTTAATGCGAGTTTGGTCTTTTTCTCGGTCTAAGGTCATCTTTTCTTGAGATAAGGCTATCTTCTCTTGAGTTAAGGCCAACTTTTGGAGGGTTTGGTCAAGGGTTTCTTGTTGTGATGGTTTGGGCATTTGGGAAGATTGACCTTGGTGAGGATTTTGGTGGTGGTTTTGGTGGTATTGGCGTCGATTTTGATTTGGGAAACCGGGGGGGTTTGGTTTAGGGGAGCTTGTTGGTTGTAGGTGTAATTCTACGGGACGAATGGGGTTTGATTGGTATAGGAGGTTATTGTTGGGATATATGGCTTGGACTTGCTCGATTTGATACTCTTCACATCGCTCAAGAATGTGGCCTCCACAAAATCACATACCAAGACTCGCATCCGGAATAAGCATAGGTACTTCTTGAGCCGCCTTTACTTGCCTCGTGGTTTCCTCCAAAGCTGCCTTTTGTTGCATCTCAAGAACAGCATTCATGAGAAATTTAATAGTAGGATTGCTTTCTAGAGGAGGAACATCTCTTGGACCACGGGCGCCTCCCCAATGAGGAGAGTTTTGAGATAGCTCGTGAAGAAATACGTTTGCTTCCTCCGCCGTCTTCTTGAGGAACATGCCCCCCGAGGCATGATCGATGGATTCTCACAGAGAACTACTCAATCCGGAATAAAAGTGATGCAATAATAACCAACCCTTAAGATTATGGTGTGGACACCTCCGTTGGAGACCTTTGAATCTCCCCCATGCTTCGAATAACGACTCATCGGGCTCTTGCTTGAAGCTCATGATGGCTTGCCTCAACCGACACGTCTCATCATTGGAGAAAAACCTTTGAAGAAAGTCGCGGCTAAGGGCATCCCATGTTGAATAGTTCCAGGCGGACACGTGTTGAGCAATAATAATGCTTTCCCCTTCAAAGTAAGAGGGAAAAACTTCAGCTTCATGTATTCGGCGGAAACTCCATTCATTTGTACGAAGCCGATCCGTTGCTCGAATCTGTTAATATGGTCAATAGGATTTTCATGCTCTCCTCCATGGTACGGGGTGTTCTCAAATATCTCCAACAAATATGGCTTGAACTCGAACGATGCATTCGGTGGTAATTCTGGTAATGTGATGGGATCGCCTACCGTACATGACGATGGTAAGGAATATGATGCTAAGGTACGGGGTGGAACTTGCTCTCCTTCAGCCATTGGAATTTCGATCGTCTCTCACTCCCTTTGTGGTCTTCTTCGTCTCGAGCCGGCGTTAGCTTGGCGAATAATACTCTCCAGATTCGGGTTCGGTGGAGTTACAGGAGTTTGACCTCGTCGAGAGCGAGTCCGCATGCAAAAAAGGAACAAACAGAAGAATCAGATTTCCAGTAACCAAGGATAACAAAATCTCTAGCAGTGAAATGATCTTAAACAACCTAAAGACAAAGAGCTAAGCTAGGTACGCTTGTCACGCAACAGCGCGCCATTTTGTTAGTCGAGTGGTTTGTAAGACCACGGTTTTATCGTTCTTCCACAGGGAGCTAGGGGCCTTAGCTGCAACTAGTTGACTCTAGGCATGGTTTATGATCATGAAGGGATGATAGAATTTAGGGTAAAAACAGCACAAACACACTATGTTCAGTCAAAAAGGTGAAACAATGGGTGTCGGGAGACTTTCGGGATGCAAGCGGGAATGAGGAAATGGGTTTCGCAACAAGAAAGTAACGAGAAAGGGAAATCAAATGGTAATTCCGTTAGAAAATACCCACCGGGCTTCCTCTTTCAAGGATAGTCCGAATTAACTTCCCCAAAATCCATCGACAAACCCGGGAAAGTTAATGGAACGGAATTTCCTAGTTAGTTTTTATTCGCTTTCGCGAACTAGAATACTAACTATCGTAATTCCTACCTTCCAACAAGCGTTGGATGTATTCGGGATGCTTTCGCACCCAAATACATCCCACTTGAGGGAAGAATAGGGTTAGGAAGTTGATTTCCTAACTAGTTACTCACTAATATTGCTAACCCAAGCCTAATCACCCATTCACACCCTTAATATCTCCCTAACCCGTTAAGGTTCTAGCCACTAAACATCCTAACTATCATGATAATAGCATCAACAACTTCATTCATGGTTAAAAGAGTAGACAAGATAACAATAAACATTCAACAATACCATCAATATCAATGATAACAAAATCAGAGATTAGTAAATAAGCAATAAATTAGAGAGAGATAGGTTAAGAAATGCTCATTGATTGTGATGACAAGGGAGAAAA
Organism: Portulaca oleracea; assembly: GCA_029582165.1. NCBI lineage: Eukaryota > Viridiplantae > Streptophyta > Magnoliopsida > Caryophyllales > Portulacaceae > Portulaca > Portulaca oleracea. Next base: position 29,866,546 of record CM055884.1, read on the forward strand.
CTTCAGAATAATAAAGCTCCAATGCTCCAAAGTTGAGAATAATCTTCAAACTTCCAATAATAATCAAGAGAATCCAATACAAGAACCAATAATCTGAGCAAGGATCTTCCTTAATCCCTCTAATCTAAGGCTTAAAATGTGATAAAAAGTGCTAAAGTATCATAAAAGATAGATAAAAGTTGTTGTCTGGATGATATTTAGCTAAAATAACCTTAATACATTAAATAGTAATCAAGGTTGTTACTCAAAACTCATCATTTTACACAAAAGACAAAACTGTCCCGCATGGGACCGTGGTGTGATCAGGTATGTGGCGGCGGTCTGCGTAAGCGGCGATTTCTTCTCTTCGCTTCGAATCACCGTGGGCACAGTCTAGGCGATTAGGGCTGACAACTTTTCGCTCCTTCGCACCTCCGTCGCTAGGGTCATGGGAGACCGTGGCCACGGTCTAGTTCGGCCAGCTTCTTCCTTAGGTAGGGTAGAGATCTCACCATGGCTACGGTCAGAGTGACCGTGACCACGGTCTATTTCGGGTGGCAAGGTCTCTTCCTTAGGTCATGGCTCAATCACACCGTGGCTACGGTCAATATGACCGTGGCCACGGTCTCTTTCGGCCACAGTTTTCTTCAGGATGCTCTTCAACCGTTGCTTCCACTTCCGCTGCCTTTCGACATGACCGGCCCTTCTAATCCGTTGCCTTTGACACGATTAGGGCTCGGGGAATCTTAGGGAATCTCGGGATTCCCAAGATTGGTGCAAAATTGGCCCATTTAGAATCGTTTTGAGTAAAACACTTCGGAAACTACAAAAGTAACCAAAACGCATTAAAAGTTATTAAAACTAGCTACGAAACAAGTCAAAAGCCTAAGGATTTAGGCGGTATTTAGACACAAAATCGGGTCTAAACAACTATCAGCTTGCAACTTGACGCTTGCAAGATTGTTTTCTCAATTGATTTACGAGCACATTTCAAATTATCAATCAAGAAGATTCATCTTGATATAGATGGTAAAGGCTTTTCATAGTTTTTGTATGCCAATGGATATAGATGTTAAGCATCTTATGTCAAATGTTAATATGTAAAATGATCATACAAAATCATTAATATATGAGATGATGAGTATATAATAAATAGCTTACTATAGCTGTTCAAGGACATGTCATGTTACATGCACCAACATTGATTCAAATAAGGCCAAGAGGTTATCATGAATGTTTATTCCTCCCTGCAAATGGTTTCTGGCCATGAACCAAACATCTCCCACTGGCCATAAACCAAATATCTCCCACTTTTAAATTTGAGCATGTGCGATGTATGTTCCATGATAACGCACTAAGATGGGACCCTGAAGGAATCGGGAATATATGTTGGGTATGAATATTCATCCACATTTGAATATAATAGAACCATTCATTGGAGATTTACTTATGGCATAATTTGACGATTATAATGACACAAGTTTCCCAACATTAGGGGGAGAAATCAAGTTGTTGGACAAGGAAATAAGTTGGAACGAATTATATGATCCTCATACAATGTAATGTGAACTGGAAGTTCAAAATATAATTCGTCTACGAACTTAAGTGAATCTACTGCCAGTTATTCTACTGACCCACAAAGAGTTATTGAATCCTATGTCTCAACTACTAATGCTCCTGTAAGAATTGATGTCCCAGTAGGACAAAATTGAATTATTAATGAATCTAGACCACATATGAAATGTGGCAGACCAATCGGTTCCAAAGACAACAAAAGTCCTCCAAAAAGAAAAGGAGCAAACGATTATGATAACCGAAATGAGGAAATTTGGACTCCAGAATAGTCCTCAATCATGACACATGTGGAAGTTACACCACAAGCTCAGGCACCTGAAATTTGCGAAAATGATGAGATCTCAATTAATTATGTCATAAATTGGATAAGGTGGAACCGAAATCTAGTCGACATCGATATCATATTTGATTATATAATATAGCGCTCACTATTTTGAGTAATCATGAGGATCGTAAATTTAGGTATGTTATGAATACAGACAAAGATGAAATTGGTCAAGTGAAAAGATGCATTTAAGAATTAGATTTGCTTGTAAAATCAGAAATATCAGGACCTATTGTCCATGCACCAAACTCGTGTAAAACTTAGGGGATACAATTAAGCCTTAGTGTGAAAACATAATGAGAAAAGGAGATTATGAGGCACAAGGAGCGACTTGTTGCATAAGTCCTTTCGCAAAGACTTGGTATCAACTATGAAGGAATATACTCCTATGTAGTCCATGTCACTACATTACGATACCTTAAATTTGGCAGTACATGAAAAGCTAAGTATGCATCTTATAAATATCGCTATAGCTTATGAAAATTTTGATAATGATGTATATATAAAACTCCTGAAGGGTTCAAAGTGCCGGAAGCACAGATTAAAATTCTCGAGAATATTGGTTATTTAGTTGATAGACATTTATGTGATTAAAGTAATATGGACGCATATTGCATAATCAAAGGAAATGATTAAATGATCTGGATCCTTATTGTTTGTAAATGTTATTGATGATTTGGACTCGCGAAGAGCCTCAAAAGTTGTGGATTGCTTTACAAGCATATTTTAAATGAAAGATTTTGGTAAAATCTATTATTGCCTTGGTTTACAAGTTGCACATGTTGAGAATGATCTTACATGCATAAGTTAATTTATGTAACAAAGTGCTAAAATAATGTTGCATGAGCAAAGCACTCCCTTTTTAAGTACCCTAATAGTGGTACAGTCATTTGATATGAAAACAACCCCCTTTCGATCCCGAAAAGATGATGAGAAATTTAGCGGTCCTGAAGTACCGTATTTGAGTCCTAAAGTACAATATTGGGGTCATGAAGTATCGTATTTAAATGATATTGAATCACTAACGTATCTTGCTAAGCATACATGATCTAACTTATTTCGGTACGTCGAAGGTACTAGCGATTTAGATATTCATTATCCCCATCGGCTCAAAATTGGTTTGATTAGCTATGCCGATCTTGGATATTTACCTAAATCCTATGAGACTTGATCATATACTAGTTATGTGCATGCTGAAACAGATATTAAGCAAATTCGTTTCAGTTAGAATTAAGTTGATTCATGTATCAAGCCACTTTCAACTGCAAAGTTTAAAAGTCAGTGATGAAGTTGCATTACATCAATTCAAAGATCTTCATTGATGTTCTCATCAGGGGGAGTAATACACGTTGTACTCTTTTTCCCTTATCTGAGGTTTTGTCCCATTGGGTTTTCCTTAGATAGGTTTTTAATGAGGCAGCATATCTTGGTGTATCAAGAATTATGTACTCTTTTTCCTTCACTGGGTTTTTTCCCATTGGGTTTTTCCTAGTAAGGTTTTAATGAGGCATATTCTTTGGCAATGGAAATTTAAGGGGGAGTGTTATGGAATAATTGTGTGAATGTCCATACACTTACTTTTCTTAGTAATGAACTTTTCTTACTGATGAAGTATTCTTAGTAATGAAGTATTCTTAGTGATGAAGAATCCTTGTATTATAAATACTTCCTCAATGGCAATGAAATATTCATACATTTCTTTCTCTCAATTCCTCTGCTTCTATTCTCTCTCCACTTTTTCATATATTCATATATTCATAATATAAACAAAATTTTCGATTTGAGAAACGGTGAATTTATTTATTTATTCATCGCTCTTCGTCTTAAAATTAAAATTTACGAATATAATGTTCGAATATTGAACTTCTGCTTTTATGAGAAAAATACGGTTGCGAATGACGGAATTTTTCATTATTCCAAAATGGATTCTACTCTAAGATGTTCGATTTATATACCCAAGCAACAATCATTTATTTCAAATGAGAAAAATTAAGTCTCTTAATATTCGGGACTTTTAATTACACTCTACGAAATAAAAAACCAACGAATAATAATAGAGGTGGGTCGAAAAATTAAGCCTCTGTGGAGCCGGGACTTGGCTTGATGGCTTCACAGCAGCAGCAGCATGCCAAGCGGCCTGGCTAGTGCAGAAGACTCGCTGGCAGGGCCTATTCGGGTCCAATTTTTGGCTCGGTTTTGGCCCCGTTTCAACAATATTTTTGCAACTTACCCCAGATTCAAGACTACGGAACTAAACAAGTTTCAAGCATAAATTTTTACATTATAACGGCTAAAAATATGCATGTTTGGGAGTAAAAAGCTATGAACATCACATGTTATATTCCCAAATTTGACAATTTTTAAGCTAAATGTCAACATTCCAAGCATGAATACTAGCTAAGAAATATCAAATGGAAGCTTGAAATTTCAAGTATTTAAAGAAGAACTCACCCACATTGAAAATCTTCGAGACCACACATGATGTTTTGCTCTTTGAGTAAGCCGATCGGGGAAAAATGGCTTTTGGGGTACCACTCCCTTGTCAAAAAAACTATTATTTGGCCATCCTTGAGCGTGTGGAGCCACATAGGATCGAGTTATATTAGGCTTATAGTGTATTTCGACCCACGCCTGAAATACATCTGTCTCGCCTAGGTCTCACTTTTGGGGACGCTAGGTTCATGGAAGGAAATGGAGGCTCACATAGCCATGGGCTCGCCTTTCGAGACTCAAGATTCATAGAGAATTATGGAAATCCATCAAGGCCTTTCACGCCAAGCCCAACAACTAAGGAAGTCCAACTCATGTACAAGGAGGTAGAACGGGCCATTGAGGAAAGAATGAGCAAAGAGGCCCATAGGCCCATTCATATTGTGTGCTCCTTATGGCAAAAGGATATCCAAAAATACTAAATGACTGCAAAAGCCACGCCAACAAGCCCAAGTCAGGCCCATGGTTCACGTCCAAGAGAAGCTCACATTTGATTAGTTCAATTTTGAATTTCACATTTTTAATCTTTTGGATGTAACTTTATTTTTATAAGCTTTATTGTTTTTGGTGTGGTTTATATTATCTTTTAGTTTTTAGAATAATGTAAGATGTCAAGTATGTTATAAACTTGAGCATCAAGTCATAGGAAGTCTAATAGGAGTCTAGATAAGTCTAGAATATTTATTCTAAGGTGTTCTAGAATGTTCTAGAAGTGTGTGTGTGCGTGTGCTTTGGCGTGTGATAGAAGTAGATTAGGCGCCAAGTTATTTACTCCTAGATTAAGTTGGCTTATTTTGTAACTAATCCATCTTGGATTAGAAAAGCCAACTCATACTAGGATAAGGTTGTTGTAACCAATTCCCCTTTGGATAAGGAGTTCTAATCTAAGAGGAGATTGGAGTAGTAGGCGTCTAGTACTAGGTTTCTTAGCTTAGGTTCCCTAGGAGCCCTAGATTGATTCTATTATAAATAGCTAGGCTTGTAGCCTCTCAAAGGCACCCAACTTTGAATTATGAAAATATCCAAGCTTTTAGCTTACCCCTTGAGTGTTTCGTGAGAACCTCGTCCAATCTTCTCTATTGTATCTTGGTTTGGCAACCAAGTGGTTAGGAGGAGCTTAATCCTAAACCTAGAAGGTGTTTCTGTAACTAGGTTGAAGGTTAAGTTATCCCTAGGGTTTCTTCTTGTGGTGTTTCTGTGTCAAGATAGATCCCTTGAACTATCTTGTTATTATCTTTCTGTCAATACAGTTAAGATAATTTCTTTCCTTATCTTTCTATCAATATAGAAGATAAAACCCTACTCTTATACCCTCCCCAACCCAACGTCACTCTCCCCCTCTCTTTCACCCTTCATTCGTCCATCCCCTCTCCCTCTCTCTCCATAACAAACTCCCAACAACATTTTCTCTCTCATCCAACAAACTCCCTCCATCAATCAATAATCTCCCCACCTCCACAAAGGCCTCACGCCATTCCCAAATACTCTCTCCTAATTTTCGTCCTTCCCTCTCAACAACCCTCCATCAAGATTCCCTCTTTCCTATTCATGAATCAATCTTTATTATTTCTAGAATCCACAAAAGTCCTCATGACAAAACAGCTAAATCTCTCAAACCCTCCTATTTCTCACGTGAACCACCCCTACTCTACCCTAATTTCACGTGAAGCCTCCCACTTTTCAGATTGGTTGCACGTCTTCTTGATGTGTAATTGATCAAGGTTCAATCTTTGATCCCATTATACATCATAATTTTGGTATCAGAGCTCTAGGTTAGTGTTGAGTGCAACCATGAACTCCACAGAGTTAACCCAAACACATAACCTTCAAATCTTCAATTCCAAAAGCTTAACTTGCAAATCTAAAAGCTTAACCTGCAAGTCCAAAAGCTTAACCTGCAATACCGACCACTTAACCTTCAAATCTTTAGTGTCAACCTGCGACCCTAAACTCCTCAAACAGCCCAAACACAATCCCCCTCTATGCCCAAACGCAAATCTAACCCCTTCCATGGCTCACGAGATGTTCCTAGTAACTCAATCGTTTTTGAAGATCAACAACGCGAAGCCGTCTTTCAATCTCGTTGCACAATCAAAGGAAAGGTCTGTTCTTTAATCATTGATGGAGGAAGCAGCACCAATGTGGCATCAACTACTATGGTGGACAAACTTCAGCTAGAAACGAGTCCACATCCCAAGCCATACTTCATCCAGTGGCTCAATCAGGGTGATGGCTTACAAGTGACACAACGATGTTTGGTAAGCTTCTCCATTGGCAAATCTTTTCAAGAATCTTTATGCAATGGTGTGACGTTTTGCCTATGGATGCTTGTCATATTCTGCTTGGAAGACCATGGTTATTTGACAGGAGCGTGACGCACGATGGAAGAGCCAATACTTACACTTTCAGGCTCAACAACAAAAAGATAATTCTAGCTCCACTAAAAGTCTTCCAACTGTCCCCACCCAAAGAGAGTGATCCAAATCCCATCACTTCTATGACCACTGAACGCCCTGAGTTTAGTGAACATAAGGCGATCACTCTTTCAAACCCAAACACAAACCCTAGCCACAAAGAGCCCACCAACGAGAACCCTAGCCACAGCAACCCCACCCCTCTCGTCACCCCTTTGTTAGAACAAGACCCTCAGGTGTTCCCAGATGAGAAAATACCAATGTTGCCCCTCCAACATGATATCCAGCACAAATCTGATCTTATTTCTAGATCTATTCTACAAGACGAGCAAGCACATTACATGAACCCTAGTGAAGCTCTAGAGTTTCAAAAGCTAGATGAAGATCTTCAAACAAAGGGTATGATCAGGGACATCTTCAATCCATGCGCCATCCCGACCCTTGTGATTACAAAGAGAGTTGGAAACCAACGTCTGTGCATCAACAAGAGTCCTATCAAATACATGTTTCCTAGAAGTGAAGATCTAATTGACAAACTAGATTGTACCCAAGTCGTTTCAAAGAGTGGTCCAAGAAGTGGGTACCTTGATCTAGTTCGAATTCAAGGGGACACTACTACCAAAACTAAAGGAGATCTCTATGAATGGTTAGTCAAGCTTCTTGGTCTAACTAATGCTCCCTCAATTTTTATGAGATTGATGAATCAGGTTTTGAAGCCCCTTATTAGCAAGTGTATTGTTATCTACTTCGGTGATATATTTGTGAATAGCAAGAGTGAGAAAGGTCACATCTTTCACCTCTAGTCTGTTTTGGAGACCTTAGCTCACGTGAATCTACATCATAATCTACCTAAGTATGGCGTCTTCATCAACAACATAGTCTCTCTTGGCTATGCTCTTTCGCCTGAAGTAATCAAGGATGATGAAGAAAGAGTCAAAGCTATCAAGGAGTGGTCTACTCCAACTAGTATTCATGATGTTCGAAGCTTCCCCAGCTTGGCCTCTTTCTGTAGGAGGTTTGTGAAGAATTTCAGTACTATTCTACTTCCTACAACCAAGCTATTGAAATCCAAGGAGTTCTCATGGACTCACTCAGTACAACAAGCTTTCGACATAACCAAGAAACGACTTTACACCGCACCTGTCCTAACCCTACCAAGCTTTGATAAGAAGTTTGAAGTAGAGTGCGATGTTTCTGAAGTTGGTATTGGAGTTGTTCTATCTCAAGAGGGCCATCCCTCAGCAGATTCACCTAGCCTTGGTCCCACTTTTACGGATCCTAGATTCATGGAAGATAATGGAGGCCAGCCCTGCCCAACCAATAAGAAGTCATTCCTCCAATCAAGTTTGAGGACAAACTTTTTTCAATAAGGGGGAATTGATGTATTTCGGCCCACGCCTGAAATACATCTGTCTCGCCTAGGTATCACTTTTGGGGACCCTAGGTTCATGGAAGGAAATGGAGGCTCACATAGCCATGGGCTCGCCTTTGGAGACTCAAGATTCATAGAGAATGTTGGAAATCCATCAAGGCCTTTCACGCCAAGCCCAACAACTAAGGAAGTCCAACATGTACAAGGAGGTAGAAGGGGCCATAGAGGAAAGAATGAGCATAGAGGCCCATAGGCCCATTCATATTGCGTGGTTTTTATGGCAAAAGGATGTCCAAACATCTTAAATGACTGCAAAAGCCATGCCAACAAGCCCAAGTCAGGCCCATGGTTCACGTCCAAGAGAAGCTCACATTTGATTAATTCAATTTTGAATTTCACATTTTTAATCTTTTGGGTGTAACTTTACTTTTATAAGCTTTATTGTTTTTGGTGTGATTTATATTATCTTTTAGTTTTTAGAATAATGTAAGATGCCAAGTATGTTATAAACTTGAGCATCAAGTCATAGGAAGTCTAATAGGAGTCTAGATAAGTCTAGAATATTTATTCTAAGGTGTTCTAGAATGTTCTAGAAGTGTGTGTGTGCATGTGCTATGGCGTGTGATAGAAGTAGATTAGGCGCCAAGTTATTTACTCCTAGATTAAGTTGGCTTATTTTGTAACTAATCCATCTTGGATTAGGAAAGCCAACTCATACTAGGATAAGGTTGTTGTAACCAATTCCCCTTTGGATAAGGAGTCCTAATCCTAGAGGAGATTGGAGTAGTAGGCATCTAGTACTAGGTTTCTTGGCTTAGATTCCCTAGGAGCCCTAGATTGATTCTATTATAAATAGCTAGGCTTGTAGCCTCTCAAAGGCACCCAACTTTGAATTATGAAAATATCCAAGCTTTTAGCTTACCCCTTGAGTGTTTCGTGAGAACCTCGTCCAATCTTCTCTATTGTATCTTGGTTTGGCAACCAAGTGGTTAGGAGGAGCTTAATCCTAAACCTAGAAGGTGTTTCTGTAACTAGGTTGAAGGTTAAGTTATCCCTAGGGTTTCTTCTTGTGGTGTTTCTGTGTCAAGATAGATCCCTTGAACTATCTTGTTATTATCTTTCTGTCAATACAGTTAAGATAATTTCTTTCCTTATCTTTCTATCAATATAGAAGATAAAACCCTACTCTCATACCCTCCCCAAACCAACGTCACTCTCCCCCTCTCTTTCACCCTTCATTCGTCCATCCCTTCTCCCTCTCTCTCCATAACAAACTCCCAACAACCTTTTCTCTCTCATCCAACAAACTCTCTCCATCAATCAATAATCTCCCCACCTCCACAAAGGCCTCACGCCATTCAAAAATACTCCCTCCTAATTTTCGTCCTTCCCTCTCCACAACCCTCCATCAAGATTCCCTCTTTCCCTATTCAAGAATCAATCTTTATTGTTTCTTGAATCCACAAAAGTCCTCACGGCAAAACAACCAAATCTCTCAAACCCTCCTATTTCTCACGTGAACCACCCCCACTCTACCCTAATTTCACGTGAAGTCTCCCACTTTTCAGATTGGTTGCACGTCTTCTTAATGTGTAATTGATCAAGGTTCAATCTTTGATCTCATTATACATCAGCTTAGGCATTGAAATTTTATAGAGAACGAGTACTCAGACCACGAAAATCAGCAAGAAAGGGTCTAATTTACAATGAGACCGTTGGAATGAAAACGCAAAAGGGCAAGCCACGCGGTGTACTGACAAGTGAAAGAAGTATGCATTAGTCACTCCTGCCTTGTTGCTTTCAAAGGAAGTATAATAAATTCAAATATTGAATTTTTGGATAGGTGGGTGCATTATAATAAGTATTAATGGCTATGATTAGAATCGGCTTAACGTGTGGCAGGGAACAAAAGTGGACAATGTTGTACTTTTGTCCAAAATAATTTTAGATAGTCCAATTTTTACAACCCGAAAAATTTATCCGGGTATGATTTATAGCTCCGGAAAATTTACTCGGGTATGATTTACATCTCGAAAAATTATTCGGGTATAGTTTACATCTCTGAAAATTTATTCGGGTGTGGTTTACATTCGTGAAACTTATTCGGGTATGATTTACATCTCCAAAATTTTATTTGGGTATGATTTACATATCCATAAACATATTTGGGTATGATTTACATCCTGAAAATTTATTCGAGTACGATTTACATCTTTGACAATTCATTTGGGTATAATTTACAACCCGGGAAATTTGTTCGAGTACAATTCACAACTCCGAAAAATTATCAAGGCATACTTTGGAATTTATTGGAGCGTTGTCATAAATTTAGAAAATTAATTTGGCCATCGTCGCAAAGGCCAGAGAATTATTCAAGCGCCATCATTTGTCTGGAAAATTATTTGGATACCGCATCCAACTCAGAATAAATTATTCAGTATTCAGAGATCACATCCAAGTCAGATTAGATCACTTGGATATCACATCCATCTCAAACGATTATTCAGATATCGCATCCAACACAAGTAATTCAGTTATCACATCTGTCTCCATGGCACCATGCCTACATGTTTCTCCAGTCAACTAGTTGCAAGATATCACTTCCAAAGCATCAGTTAACCGACCACTGGGTATCACATCCACTTCCGAGACATCAAGTCTCATCGTTCTCAAGTCATTAGGATATCGTGTCCGCCTTCGAGACATCGAGTCTCATCCTACACACATCATCAAGATATCACATTCACTTTTCAGACATCGAGTCTTGTCATTCTCAAGTCATTAGGATATCGTATCCGCCTTCGAGACATCGGGTCTCATCCTACACGCGTCATCAAGATAACGCATCTTCCCTTGGGACACCGTGTCCCACGTCATCGTCAGAAAATTGTGAACCATGAAGAACTACTTTGCTCATCGTCTTACCCAGACTCGGTCAAAGTGGGGGTTATTTGTGGACGTCGAATTTCGTCAGTAATTTAGCGTTGGAAAATGTAAATTTATTGTAATTATTTTTATTTCTAGGAGTTTTTTAATTTTTAAGCGTCAAAAGAAATGTGGATGCAAGCCGAGCCTTCAAGCCAAAGTTTAATCTAATACTCACAAAAAATTCAGCCCAAAAAACCCACAAAACAATTCAGCCCAAAAAGCCACAAAATTAAGACCAAAATGAGCATAAAACTATCTCGACAGCATGCATGCTACGCGGCCTGCCCGCTGGGAGTCCGGATCTGTTTTCCTCAATCCATGTTAAATGTTGACCTAGAAAATGAGCAGTTGGGTACCGCAAGCCACGCGGCTTGCACAGAGGCCTGTTTCTCTCATTTTACCCTACTTCTCACTCTCATTATTACTATAAATACTCTACTTACTTCACTCATTTTCTTCACCCCGAGTTGACCTAGGAGTATTAACACTACATCAACTCATTTCTTTTCTCCCCCACACTTTCTACCTTTGCATCCACGACCTTTTGAAGTGCTTGAATATTAAGTTTGGAATGTGTTTAGACCAAATTCTGTGTCTAAATACCACCTAAATCCTTAGGCTTTAACTCGTTTCGTGGTTTAATTTCATAAGTTTTTAATGCATTTTGGTTAATTTTGTAGATTTTTGAGTTTTCGCCGAAAACATAGCAAAACGGGCCTTTTTATAGCATTTTTGGTGATTTCCGAGCCGAGCAGGACCGGAAACCGAGGCGGAGTTGACCCGGGACCACACTCCCAACCTTTGGTACCAATTAGTGAAGTAACGCATGCTACGACCCTCGGATCGAGCGTTACATGCTTCGGAAAGAAGGAAGAAACAAAGAGACGAAAAGAGTAGGGTAGCCCCCGCCACCCTGAGCGTAGCACCCGCTACCATAGGGGGTAGCGCCCGCCACCAGAAAGGTAGCACCCGCTACCTGTGCTCAAAGTCAGCCATGGATTGTCATCTGAGGAAGGTAGCGCCCGCTACCGAATGGGTCGCGCCAGCGACCTCCTGATCCCGAGTGAGACCGTGCCCACGGTCTCCCAGACTGTATCCACGGTCTCTCGAAGCTCGAAATCGCCCAACCTTTTTCGCTGGACAGAACATGACCGTGGCCACGGTCTCCTAGACCGTGACCACGGTCTCCCTATGTCCTGCGCGTGTTTTCGGCTTGAAGTGTTGCGTTTTGGCCAATGATTTTCACTTGTATTTATATCCCTTGTGAATGATTTCTAAGGGGGAATCTAGGGTTAGACTTAGACATTATTTTCAGCTTGTAATTAAGGGTTTTAGAGAGAGATTAGTGAGAGATTAATCTAGGGTTTTGGAGATTTGTGTTTGCTATTGAAGATTTGGAGATTCAAACAATTGAAAGATTGTTGGGTCATCTTTTTATTGTTACCTTTGTTCATCTACAGCACTTTGATAAGTTTTCTCTTCCCTTAACTCCTTTATTAATTACTTTGCTAATTACTTTGCTTGTTCTTGATTTCTTTGCTTGCTATTTCATTGTTCTTGCTTGTTAATGGTTGTTTGATGTTAGAAATCATGTTTAGGGTTGGATTGGATGTTGTTAGCATAGTTAGTGTTATGATTAGTGGCTAGAAACCCTATGGGTTAGGGGGTAATTAAGGGTGTGAATGGGTGATTAGGTTTGGGTTAGCAATTTTAGTGAGTAATTAGTTGAGAAATCAACTTCCTAATCCTATCCTTCCCTCAAGTGGGATGTATTTGGGTGCAAAAGCATCCCGAATACATCCAACGCTTGTTGGAAGGTAGGAATTAGGATAGTTAGTATTCTAGTTCGCGAAAGCGAATAGAAACTAACAAGGAAATTCCGTTCCTTGAACTCCCCCGGGTCTGTCGATGGACTTTGGGGAAGTTAATCCGGACTATCTTTGAAAGAGGAAGCCCAGTAGGTATTTTCTAACGGAGTTACCATTTGATTTCCTCTTCTCGCTACTCTCTTGTTGCAAAACCCATTTCCTCATCCCCGTTTGCATCCCGAAAAGCCTCCGAAGCCCATTTTCTATTCCTTGACCGACCTTAGCTTTGTTTCTTGCGTTGTGATCCTTTCAAACCAATATCCTTACCTTAGAAATCTCATCCCGACCGTTGACCTAGATTCTTTGACCAAGGCCGCCAGCCCCCCGAGAGAGAACGACAATACCGAGGTCTAACAAACCGCTGTACACAAAATGGCGCCGTTGCCGGGGAGCCAGCGCCCCTAGTTTTAGTTTCTTGGTTTTTGGTTATTTGTGTTTGCTTTCACGCTAGAAATCAGTTTGTGTTAATCCAAATGAATTTAATGCTTCTTCATTTCTTATAGGAGGCTTCGCGTTCTAATGGGTGAAGCTCAAGCTGGTTCACATCGTACCCTTCTATCATATGCCATTCCATCATTGGGTACGAGAGGCAGTCCTATCATTTTACCACCATTACCACCCGATGTTGTGTTCGAGTTTAAACCGTACTTATTTGAAGTCTTCGAAAGAAACCCGTTTTATGGGGACGATGCTGCTGGAACTCCCATTGCTCATATTGATAAATTCAAAGATCGGATTAGCTTTATACACATTCCAAAGATATCACAGAATTTTTGAAGTTGAAATTCTTTCCTCTCACTCTTGCGGGCAAAGCGAAGATACGGCTACAAACATGTCCAACTGGGTTTTATTCTTCGTTGGAGGCACTCAAAGGAGATTTTCTTCATCGTTTCTTTCCGGCGCACGAGACACACCGACTTCGAGCAGAAATTTTAAGTTTCAAGCAAGGGTCGGAAGAGAGTCTTTTCGACGCTTGGGGGAGGTTTAAGAGTCTTCAACGATAGTGCCCTCATCATAATTTACCGGATTGGATGTTGCTTCAACATTTCTATCATGGGCTCCGTGGTCCTCTTAGAGAATCTGTTGATCATGCATCTAGAGGGATGTTTCTAAAGAAAATTGCGGAGGAAGCCAACATTTTTCTTCACGAGCTATCTCAGAATGTTCCTAGTTGGGGAGACGGCCAAAATTCAGGAAATGGGGACTATTCTTTAGAACACAACCCCATTATCAAATTCATAATGGCCACCGTTCTCGATTTACAAAAGAAGATGGTGGACGATGAGGTTTCCAACCAGTTGAATTTAGCCCGAGGTATACAAACCTTTGCATCCACATCTATTCCCATTGTGCATGTTTGTAAGTTGTGTTCTGGTCCACATCTCGAGTATGAATGTGTAGAGTATCGTCAAGTAGAACATGTGAATGTCGTTTATTCCAACCAACTTTATTCCCATTCTTATGAAGATGATGATCCCGGTTACACTACATTTGCCAATCCTATATTTGATCCTGTTTCTCAATTTTATGACCATCATGCACATTTTCAAGAAGAGTTCTCACATCAAACCACCCCACAACCCCAAGTTTCTCAACCATCCCAGGATTCTATGATTGAAAATTTGTTGCAACAAATTGGGACTAATCGAGAAAGTGATGGTGCTCGCCTTAGAGACCTTGAAACCCAAATGACCCAAGTATACTTTTCTCAACCCATTCCACCTCAACCCATCCAAGGGGAGCAAGTTGAAGCCATTACCCTAAGGAGTGGAAGAAAAATTGAAGAACCTATGGTAATGGAGGAGAATGTGGAGAAGGAGAGACCTTTGGGTGACAAAGAGGGTGATATAGTAGATGTCTCGGAGAAGGAAGATTTAATGGAAAAGCAGGAGATTGAGTTAGGCTTGGGTGAGGGAGTCGTGGAGGATAGTACTGAAGAAGAGGATTTAGAAGCTGAGCAAAACATAGTTGAGGAAAAGAAGGATGATGTTGTGGTTAATGAGGCCGAGGATGAAGAAAAAAAGAAGTTGGAAGAGAGGGTAGAGATTGAGAAAAGACGAGAGGAAGGAAAGGAAGTCTTCAAGGAAGATATTCATGAAAACCTTTTGGAGAAACCGGTTCCATATAGACCACCAGTTCCATTTTCCAGGAGATTGGTTCAACACAAGAACGATGAGAAATTTTCCAGATTTATCGATATGATGAAGAAGCTCCAAGTTAATATACCATTTCTAGATGCCATGGCGGAGGTCCCTTCTTTCAAGAAACATCAGAAGGACCTTTTGACAAACAAGAAAAGAATCAAGGAGTCATCGACCGTTCATCTCAGAGTTAGTTGCAACGCCATTATGGGAAGCAAGTGTCCCGAGAAACTAGCCGATCCGGGTAGTTTCTCTATTCCATGCTTAATTGGTGATATGAGGATTGATAATGCATTATGTGACTTGGGGGCAAGTGTGAGTGTCATGCCACACTCTATATGTAAGAAGCTGAACATTGATGACTTGACCCTTACAACTATCAATTTGCAACTTACGGACCGGAGTGTTAGGAGGCCCTTGGGAATATTAGAAGACATCCCGGTTCAAGTGGGAAGTTTCCTTATCCCTTGTGACTTCATTATTTTGGAGATGGATGAGGATTGGAGAAATCCTATTATTCTTGGTCGACCCTTTTTAGCCACTGCAGGAGCTACCATAGATGTGAAAAGAGGTCGTTTGTCTCTTCATGTGGGTAGAGATCGTATTGATTTTGACATTGACCCTTCAAGAATGAAATCTCACAAAGAATCTCATTTTAAGGCCAATGCGGTGGTAGACATCTTGGATGAACCCCAAAAGGAGTCTTATTTTCTCGAAGTTGAGCCCGATGATTGGGGAGAAATCAAATATCTAAGGGTTTCGCATCCAAATCTAAGCGAATTTGAGGACATTTACTATGATCATCCTCTGAAGATCATTCCATGGAGGAAGGAGATTTCTTTGAGTGAAACCTATGTTGAGTGCAACAACGTCAATGCGATGATTTTCAAAGGTCCTAGGCCCGGTAAACCACCAAACACCAAATTGAAGTTACTTTCTACTTCTATTTCTTCATGGCCTACAAAGTTTTTAAGGAAGTGAGCCTCGTTCATTCCCAAAGTTAGGAAGTGTTGGAAAAGAAGAAGGAAGCGTTGGTGGAGGAAGCCAAAGAAAATTATACCCGGATTTCCTAGGAAAATAACCAAACCACCAGAAGAGTATTCCATGACAACCACAACTCTTTTTGAGAATCGTTGGAAAAAGAGGAAGAAGAATTGGTGGAAAAGGTTGATAATGTTTTTGGTTTGTGTCCCAAGGATCCCAAGAATCAAGTAAAGTATATAGGTCAAGCTAGGGACCTAAAACTAGCGCTCTATGGGAGGCACCCCATAATTTTTGAAGTTCCTTTCTCATTCTTTTTAGTTTTTGCAATTTTTCTAATTTTTTTTCTTTTTCTTCTCTTTAATTTTTCCTTATAGTTTTCTTTAGGTTTTTCTAATTTTTCTTGTCTTTCAATTTTTCTTTATTTCTTTCTTTGTAAATTGAGGTATTAGTTCTAAGTTCAAAAGAAAAGTTTTGAAAAAAAAAAGAAGAAAATTGATGTGAAAAATAGAAAAAGTCGGATGGGAAAAATAAGAAAAAGTGGGAGTGAAAGAAGTAGTGTGAGTGAGGGAAGTTTTGAAAGGAATGTGAGTGTGGAGGGAGTTTGAGAGTTGGAAAATCTTACATTGAATGTGAGAAAGTATGAAAGTTGAGTGTTAAAGTGTGGAAGTTTTTAGGAGTTGGTTTTTGTTGGAGTTGTCTTGGAGGAATTTATAGTGCAACAGCAGGGTAAGGTAGCAGGCGCTACTGCCAGATAGCACCGCTCTGGCAACAACACCTGGCGGCGCATGTCCAGGAGCTCACCGCAGCTACGGTGAAGGAAGACCGCAGTTGCGACGCACGACGCACACCGAGGATGTCGCGCCCGTTACTGTACATGTAGCGCCCGCGACATAGTACTGTCTGCGACCGTTTCCCAGCGCCCGCGCGGCAAGACGCCAGCATGCGGTAGCTTCGGTAATGTCGCGCCGCGGCGATGTCGATCGCACAATGAGCAATTAATCCCGATTCTTTCTCAAATTCCCTCATTTCTTTTCTCATTCACTCGACCCCCTTTCTCTCTTCAAGCCCTAAACCTACGAAAAACTCTCACTCACACCCTTCAATCCCTCTCAACTCTCAAGTTCCTCCCACATCTCTCCTCATTTTCGAACCCATGCCCTAATTTCTTCTTCTTGCTGCGAATTTCTGCTGCTAGGGTTCGAAATTCTGCCCAGATCCAGTCCCAATTCGTGCGCCTTTGTTCAAGTGTTTGGTATACACAGCTAAGTGAGGTATTTCTTGTGTAAATTGTGCGAATTTCCTTCCCTTCTTTTCTGCATTCTGGTTCGTTTGTCATGCTTGCTGAGTTGGGTTTGTTTTGTCAATTTTTGCACAATATGCTACTTCACTGTATTGCTGAGTTTGAAGTGTTGTGTTATTGCTTAGTGTGTGTGATTAAGTTGCTGTTTTTCATCCGTTGAAAGCACACACACACTTGTTACATTAAGAGTTCTTGTCGATTTTTGCACACACCTACAAAGTGAATGATATTAGTGTTATGTTTTGGGAATTCATTTTGTACATGCTGTGTTAATTCACTAGTGGTTAGTGAAATTAACTGTCGAAATTCATTTGTCAAAGCACAAGTATGCTAGTTGCACTAAACGACTGTCGATTTTCACACACACTTGCATTGTAAGCTGATTTAGTAAGCTGTCTCTGTGCTATTCTTGCATTCTATTTGTGTGTTGTGTGTATTGCTCATTTTGACAAGCAAGAATCGTTTCTCCTTGGTGAATACACGTTCAAAGTGCTCCGATCTGAGGTAATCCCTTGTGTAACTTGTGCATAATATTTTCAAACTCACGAGTTTGTTGCTTGTGTCGATTGTTTTTGGTTTACCTTGGAGTTTAGGCACTATATTTGCAAGCTTCTTGCCACGTCTTGCTTTTAGTTCATCATGAGTGGAAGGAGCAAGCGTTCACGAGTCGAGGAAGCTTCTTCATCGCAACCAGGACCATCCTTATCTGCAAAGGACCGTTACAAAGCGCAACCGGTCACACTAATTCGGTGTGAACCTGATGCGGATGTGACTTTCCGAGATGAAGAGCATAGACAACGGTACGAAGCGCTCCAAGCACGGAAAATATGTGCACCGGATATTTATGATGCGGCAACGATCGAAGCCATCCATTGCAAGCCAAGCTTCGATTATCTCATTCGTGTTCTTGGTTGGGAGGTATTCATCATGATCAATGAATCGATTGTGGACCAGCCCATCCTCGAGTTTTTAAGCTCCTTGAAGGTTTACGATGACGGCAAGAAAGATGCGCATTTTGAATACCGGGTCGCCAACAATGATAAGAAGTGCACCTTGAAGTGTTTTTGCCGAAAGTTGGGGTTGCCCGAGGATGGGAGATTTTATGAGCGATGTGCGAATTTTGATGAGCAGCAGGCAATGAAGGACTTGACCTGTTGGAGGAGGATGAATCATGGCACGAGAAATGGACAACCACGCTATCATTGCTCATGACTCTAAGGGGCGTGATTTTTGCAATCTAGTTGTTCGAATCTTCCATAGAATCGTGACTAGTTCAGTGTTTGGGAGAGATGATGGACGCCCCAAGGTTCGGAAAGATGATCTCTTTGTGATCTACAATGCAGTGAGGGGTAAAAAGGTAAACACCAGATCTTATATTTTACATTGCCTTCGGGAGATTAGCATGGAACCCCGACCTACTACTATTGGGATGGGGCACATCATCTGCCACTTCCTAGTTCAAGAGAGTTTTGGGAAATATTTGAAGAAGTGGACTCCACGCTATCATCCGGATCCTATCGACAAAGTCCGGTTGTAGAAAATGAATATCCTCGCCAATCACCCAACTACCACGATCTATTGCCATGGGCATGACAACAAAACAGAGATTCTCTTGGACCCGGACTATGCTGAACAATGGTTAGATATCACTAAGGAACACAACTGGTCTTGTGGTCAGGTTCCTAGTGATCGCAAGGTGGGTGGTCCAGATGTGTCTAGTGGTGAAAGGGAGGACAATGACGAGGAAGAAGAAGAAGAAGAAGTAAATGAGGAAAAAGAAGAGGAGGATCCCAGCCATGGCGAAGCTAGTGGAAGTAGAAATCATCCATGGGAAGCTTCGCTTGAGCATCTCAACTCTCAATTTGATCAAATGAGGGTTGACATTCGAGAACAACGAACGCTACTCCAAGGTCAACATAATCTGTTAGAGACCCAACAAGAGTTGCTACGTGCCCAGCAGTGTACGCTCAACAATATGCATGCACATCTTCAAAGGCACGAGGAGTACTTTCAGCAACAAAACCAGTATTGGCGTGACTGGGGGTATTATCACTACTCCATTGCAAACCATCCCCCGGCACCACCAGAGTATATAAACCACCACTACCCCACCTACTTTCCATATTATCCATATCCTCCCCCGGGAGGATCCGAGCAATAATTTGTAAGCGCCCCCACTCCCACTTTACTCTCTTCATTGATTTTATTTACACTGTTAGTGTTAGATAAGTGTGGGGGGGTGCTTTATGGAAAAGTTGGGAGGTGTGTCGGTTAGTTGGTTTTGTTGAGTTCGTTGCCCCCATGGTTTGAGTTGTTTTGTTATCATTGCTTCTTCATTGGTTAGGCCGGTTATGAGAGTTGATTCACCCTCAATTCCCGCCTCAAACTAGTGAGATTCGGGGTTGAGGCTAGCTAGTGTCAACGTAAATTTTGTGAATAGTCTGTCTTTTCTTTTGTTCTTTAGCTAGTGTCTTGTTTTTGTTTTTGTTCTTTTTTTTTCTTTATGCATGCGAACGCTCACACTTATTATGTTTTTCTTGTTTATTCCTAACCCGAGTGTGATGTTTTCCTGGATCGCGGATTGGTTCGCTATTTATTTGAAGACCCCGAGGTAACCTCTTTCCGCACTCTTTGAATGTGTATATATTGATCCGTGTTGAATGCTTGATTTTTCTTTTGGGTGGCGAGCCCCTTTGAGTGTTTGTGTTGGGATTATATTGCTGTTGGAGCCGTGTGGGCTCGGGTCGCCACCATTTGCTTGCTAGTTGTTTTTGGTTGTTTGTCTTTGTAGGTTCTCTACCCTTTTCTTGTGACACCTTCCCACAATGAGGACATTGTGGCGTTTTAAGTGTGGGGGGGGATATTCTGTTTCAAGGGTAGATCACCTAGTAGTTTTGATCTTTGTTTTCTTAGTTTTTGCTTAAAATTTGAAAAATTTTCGTGTGAAAAAGGAGGAAAAAGGGAGTGAAAAACCTTAAAAGTTTTTCTTTCAGTTTTGTTTTCGCTTTGTTTTTGCTTTGTTTCTTGGATCTTGTTGTCGAAATTGAGAAGTCGTTCTTAAACTTCTTTAAAAGAAACCAGTCTGAGCGTTTTCGACCCTGTCTCGGGTACGAGTCATGACTTATCTCTTTAGATGTCCTTCATTGAGTGTCTAGCGAAACCCCCGATTCCTTTCACATTCTGGTTGAAGTCCGGAGATTCTAGGGGTTTGTGTCCGAGCTTGTTTTGTTTCCCTTTTTAGCAATTGCAAAGTCAAAAAGAAAGAAAAAGAAAGAAAAGCTACAATAACAGGATTAAGTGGAGCGTGTCGCTGAATGACATCAACCACAATACACTTAGCCAACCTACACGGGCCCGGTATTCGTGGTACGGCATTGGATACCCCTTAACCCTCCTCCTATATCGCTTTGCGACAGAGAGGCGAATGGAAAAGACCGTGTTGGGAGGGTAAACCCCATATTTAGGTCGTCCAATTCCCGAAAGTAAGGCTAATACCGACCTATAAAAAGAAAAGAAAAAAAGAGAAAAAGAAAAAGAAATTTAGTTGGGATTACCCAACCCGATAAGAAAAGTTTGAGCGTTAATAAAGCGTGGGGCCTCTCCTTGCATCACCTACGGGCCTCACCAAGCCAAGGGCGACCAAATGCGAGGAAAGGCAACACTTCTCTTATTCGTTTCGTTGTTTTTGAGCTCGGGCATGAGTCCTTGGAGTCTTCTGGATTCGGTTGGAACCCACTAGCACTTACGCACATGGGGTTTTGCTTGACATTAGGTGTAGGACATCGAAAATCTCAAAGACTGACTTTTGCTTAAGATAGGTATTTGTGAGATGCTCATAACGGTTCCTTTTAGAGGTTTAATAACGTTTTCCTGAATTTAGATTCTGAGATCTTTTGAAGCGAAGCTGTGGTTTTTCTTTTCTTTTGTTTTTCTTCGGTTTTGTTTTCACTTTCCCTCTCTCCTTTTTCTTTGGCTTTTGTGGGTATAGCCCCTACAAACCCTCACGAGTCCATCTTGTCCACCCGGGCTGCCGGGGGTTCAAAGGGCTTGGTAGATACGCTAAATGCACTCGTTTCCTCCCACGACAGAGGAGTTGGTGTTTAGTTTTCTTATTTGTCTTGTTTTTTTTTGCTCGGGACGAGCAAAAGTTTAAGTGTGGGGGGGTGTTTAGACCCAATTCTGTGTCTAAATACCGCCTAAATCCTTAGGCTTTAACTCGTTTCGTGGTTTAATTTCATAAGTTTTTAATGCGTTTCGGTTAATTTTGTAGATTTTTGAGTTTTCGCCGAAAACGTAGCAAAACGGGCCTTTTTATAGCATTTTTGGTGATTTCTCGAGCCGAGCCGGACCAGAAATCGAGGCGGAGTCGACCCGGGACCACACTCCCAACCTTTGGTGCCAATTAGTGAAGTAACGCATGCTACGACCCTCGGATCGAGCGTTACATGCTTCGGAAAGAAGGAAGAAACAAAGGGACGAAAAGAGTAGGGTAGCCCCCGCCACCCTGAGCGTAGCACCCGCTACCATAGGGGGTAGCGCCCGCCACCAGAGAGGTAGCACCCGCTACCTGTGCTCAAAGTCAGCCATGGATTGTTATCTGAAGAAGGTAGCGCCTGCTACCGTATGGGTCGCGCCCGCGACCTCCTGATCCCGAGTGAGACCGTGCCCACGGTCTCTCGAAGCTCGAAATCGCCCGACCTTTTTTGCTGGACAGAACATGACCGTGGCCACGGTCTCCCTATGTCCTGCGCGTGTTTTCGGCTTGAAGTGCTGCGTTTTGGCCAATGATTTTCACTTGTATTTATATCCCTTGTGAACGATTTCTAAGGGGGAATCTAGGGTTAGACTTAGACATTATTTTCAGCTTGTAATTAAGGGTTTTAGAGAGAGATTAGTGAGAGATTAATCTAGGGTTTTGGAGATTTGTGTTTGCTATTGAAGATTTGGAGATTCAAACAATTGAAAGATTGTTGGGTCATCTTTTTATTGCTTACCTTTGTTCATCTACAGCACTTTGATATGTTTTCTCTTCCCTTAACTCCTTTATTAGTTACTTTGCTAATTACTTTACTTGTTCTTGATTTCTTTGTTTGCTATTTCATTGTTCTTGCTTGTTAATGGTTGTTTGATGTTAGAAATCATGTTTAGGGTTGGATTGCATGCTGTTAGCATAGTTAGTGTTATGATTAGTGGCTAGAAACCCTATGGGTTAGGGGGTAATTAAGGGTGTGAATGGGTGATTAGGTTTGGGTTAGCAATTTTAGTGAGTAATTAGTTGAGAAATCAACTTCCTAATCCTATCCTTCCCTCAAGTGGGATGTATTTGGGTGCGAAAGCATCCTGAATACATCCAGCGCATGTTGGAAGGTAGGAATTAGGATAGTTAGTATTCTAGTTCGCGAAAGCGAATAGAAACTAACTAGGAAATTTCGTTCCTTGAGCTCCCCTGGGTTTGTCGATGGACTTTGGGGAAGTTAATCTGGACTATCCTTGAAAGAGGAAGCCTGGTAGGTATTTTCTAACGGAGTTACCATTTGATTTCCCCTTCTCGCTACTCTCTTGTTGCAAAACCCATTTCCTCATCCCCGTTTGCATCCCTAAAAGCCTCCGAAGCCCATTTTCCATTCCTTGACCGACCTTAGCTTTGTTTCTTGCGTTGTGATCCTTTCAAACCAATATCCTTACCTTAGCAATCTCATCCCGACCGTTGACCTAGATTCTTTGACCAAGGCCGCCAGCTCCCTGAGAGAAAACGACAATACCGAGGTCTAACAAACCGCTGTACAGAATGTCGATTTTATTCTTGTATTTTATTTTATTCATGCATCATTTGTAAATGGCTCATGTGCATATGAATGTCATTATGTTCATTTTTCATTTCTCTTCACTTTTCTTACGCTCGTATTTCATTTCATTTTGTATGGCCTGAATGATAACACTTGAAATGAAATAATAATAATTCTCTCTTCTTTTTTATTTCTCTTATTTTTTAAACCAATCTATTAGAGTCCATTCTTCGAATTGGCGAATTCGGAAATTTTTATTTTCGAATTCGTAACCTTACCCCCGAATCCGAATCTCATGGTTCGCGGTTTGTGACTTTTGTATTTTTAGAGTTTATTAATTTTCTCTTAAAAATTAATTAGCGACTCCCTTTTCTTAATCTGATTTGTTCGTCTCACGGTTTTTGTTTCGGCTTTTGAAACCTAAATTTGAGTGAAACTCATGAAGAAGCGATCAAAAAAAACGCATCCTGCACTAGCATGCCACGTAGCCTGCCTGTGTCATGGGTGCTGCCTAGGACAATCTGGGTGGCGGAGGTTCTAGACAGTGACGAACCACGCGGCCGCTTGTTAGCTTGATGGTTCGGTCGATCGCGAGACTACTCTTGCTTGCTTCAACTCTTCTCCTCAATTTTCCTCAATTTTTGGTCTCGGGTTGAAATTTCAATCATGAATATCCAAACAGTTAACAAAATTAAAAAATACACAATAAAATAATGACATTAAATCCCTTAATGAATAAGCAACCTCTTTCGACTGGTCACACCGTGGGACACTTGGAAATTTTCCTTTGGGAATTTCTCGGGTCCTACAGATCCTGAACCTCCTGATTCATCCCATGCAAGTATCTTGATGAGTTCGGGCTCTGATTCATACCCATTGGTTTCTACATCATCATCTCCCTGAGGATTTAGGCCCAACTTCTCATTGATCTTTGTGATGGCATGTAGTATGCCATCCATCACTTGTTGTTGTTCATGGAGCCTCTTCCCGCTCTTTTGTTCCTGCTCAAGGGAATTGGCAAAGACCAAGCCCTACATCTTAATGTAAAGGTCCTTTAGCTGTTTGGAAATATTAGCTTCAACACCTTGGACAGGGATCTCCTGGAATCATTCTTCAGCCATGGTATGATTTTGAGCTCTAGCTTGGGTGGTGAACGAGTTAATTCGGATTTGGAACCAGTCGACTGGTGCGCGGATCTCTGACGTGGGCTCGGAAGCAATCTCCTATCTTGCCTGTATGGAAATTCGTTAGTGACTCGATAATTGACTCTGACACTTTCTACCCGATGCATGCATGTCTTAAGAGACCTATATGGGACCCTAATGGACTCGACACCTTTATGCTGACACAAGGATAACTCACCTACTTTTCAGGAGTGCGTGGTCTAACTCTATATGGACCTAACATGATGATGTACAACACAAATAACCATTAGGTCTTTACTTGGATCGAGTCACAACAGACATGGCTCAGATCCGAGTAAAAGATGCAATGGGAATTCAGACACGAGAATATCATAGAGGACCGGATAAAATAAACACAATAGCCCAGACCTAGGAAGCCTAATTGGGTGATCCAACAAAAAATCATTGGGCTAGAAATGGCTAAACGTCGTCTGGCCTATTACGTTTTGATGGACGCCCAATGAGGCGGTTGAGTCAGAATTGAGCCTACTGGAGGAGAAATCCAAGTGGCCTTGCCTCTGTTCTAGGCTCATTTCTTTGGGCCTTTAGGTGATTCCATGCGGGCTAATGCAATATCAGACACAAACTAAACCAACATGTTCTCGCCTTGGTGCACTTCACCTATATGGAATTTATAGGTAAAGTGTGTGAGGTGTTGCTCATTGGACTTCAAGGAAGCCTTGGAGTATAACATGGGTGAGAGGAGAGACCAAATGCTTGGCAATGTAGAGTGCATCACACAAGTAGTGGTCGCCCGCTCTCGGAACAATTCTTTAGTTAATCCTAAACCAACTATTTTGTGTTCCCCTGTCAAAAGACCCGGGAGTAGCCTAGTATGCAAGATGCCTAAAAGAATAATGAAACCGTGAAACAAATCAATTTTCTCCCTTTTATAATTTCAAAACAAATCGATTTTTTCAAGTTTTACCCTCATTTTTAGTTTAAGCCCACAATGGATTCGCCAATCTGTTGGACCCCAAAAAAAGGTGGCTTACCTTTTTCCCGTTCCGCTACTTGGTTGTGATTGGGAGTCGAAGAAGGTTGCTTAATCCTTAAATAAGGAAGCTTTTGCTTTTTGAAATAAAACCTTCTTGATTCTTTATATATCCTACACATGCAAACTCACTTAAGGACAAAACATTCCCATTTGAAAATGTCAAATCACATCAACCCTGTATCTATACCATAGCCAGAAGGAGACGCTGGGGTCACTGGACTGACCATAGGACAAGCGGCCTTGGTATGGACCAGGCCAGTGGCCCACTGGTCCCTAACTTGGGAGAAAGGGACTAGAAATGGGTCAAGGCCGCTTGGCCTTGACTTATTTCCACTCCCATTTCTCCTCGGTTGGTTCCTTGATAACTATTTCAGAGAGATTTTGACCCATCTGGTTAAACTGGAATGAGAGGCACAAAAGATGAGTTATGCAAGCTAAGATGTAAAAGGAGTCGTCATATGAATTAAGGAAATCAACGAACAAAGAAGGAACGTTGAAAACTCCGGCCTCCAAACCCGAATTTCGAGCTCGGGGGTAAGGTTACGAGTCCAAGGGTTAAAGAACTCTCAGACTCGCCTATTTTCAAAAAAGACTCTACTAAAATCTAAATTGAAATGAAATGAGCGGGGAGAAGTTTAAAAGGTTTTGCGATGTAATATTCATGTCATGTAAGTATGATGTTTATTTACGAAATAATGTACAAGAATAATCACGATATGATTACATAGTTACAAAACGATAAAAGAATGACCTAACCTTTCTTAAACATAAAGCATGCAACTAGTGAGAGGGTGAGGAAAGACCGAAGTTGGCACGTCGGATTTCCTTTGGTATTGATACAGCGATAATCTTGGGCCTTTTTATGTGAGAAAGGTGAGGGATGAGAGGAGAACTCTTTAGAGAGGTTTGAGAGGAATTATTGGTGAATTCGGTAGTGGAATGGAGGGGTATTCATAGGTGAGTGAGGATGGCATCTGAATGGAAGGAGGGGGGCATGATCCACATTTCATGCTCATAATCCTCCCTCAAGGTCGCATGGCCTTTGTCTTTCTATGACTCAAAGGCGCCAAGCTGATGTCGCGGGATTCTTTGACCGGGGCGAAGGCATGAAAGTGACGTGACACTAGTGTAAGCCAAGTAGCCTGTGGGGGATCCTACACATGGATCCGTGACGTGGCAAAGCGCATGGGCTGTCTGGGGGCTGAGCAAGGCCAAATGACTTTTGAATCTTTGGGCTGAGCAAGGCCATGCGGATTTTGAGCCTTCGATGGCTTCTTTTGGGCCTGGAAACTGGTTAAGGCCCCTCGCCCTTGGTGTCAGGCTAGTTCAATTTCAAACGATCATAACTCTTTCATCCGGACTCTAATTGGGGTAGTTTAAAAGGCTTCAAAAAGCTTATGATATGTACTTTGTCCTCATCAAAAGAAATAAGCCAATGAGACTTGTGGAAAAAATGGGATTCAAAAGGGTGAATACATGTATGTGGAAATGGTGGAAAATGAATGTTTTGTAGTGGCTGGGTGAGGTGACTAAAAAGTAAGCAAGGCCATACGATTTTTGAGGGCTCCTTTGGGCTTTTTCTGGTGCTTGGGCTTGGCCTGATGGGTCAGCCAACTAATTACTCACTAATATTGCTAACCCATGTCTAATTACCCATTCACACCCTTAATTACCCCCTAACCCATTAGGGTTCTAGCCACTACCCATCACCAACTATGCTAACAACATCAACAAAACCAACCTTAGGCATGATTTCTATCATCCAACAACAATCAAAAGACAAACAAAGCAATTAAAGAGCAAGAGAAACAACTAACAAGCAATTAAAGCAATTAACAAAGTAGAGTAGAGTTTAAGGAAGAAGGAGCTTATCAAATGTTGTAGAAGAGCAAGGAAGAACAAAGGAAAGGATGATTCAAAGCAATCTCTCAATTGTTGAATCTTCAATCCTTGAATACAAGCCAAAATCACCAAAACCCTAGAATAATCCAAGCTAATCTCTCACTAATCTCTCTCTAAAATAAGCTAAATGTAAAAGTCTAAGTATCCAAAAGCTAACCTAAGATATCCCCCAAGAAAATCGTCAAAAGGAGTATATATACAAGTCAAGGCAGTTGGGCAAAACGCATCGTTTAAGGCTAGAAACATGCGCAGAAAATAAAGGGGTCACAGGCGCGACCTATAGGGTAGCGGGCGCTACCCTGGCGAAATCCACAAGCGATTCTTCGCTTCGTAAGACAGCAGGTGTTGTCCGAGAGACCGCGACTGCTGTCTCTTTCTGGCCAGCCGAGGGTAGCGGATGTCACCAATGGGGTAGCGGGCGCTACCTTCTTGTTTTCTTCCCCCCCTTTGATTCCTTCCTTCCAAGGCATGTAACACCAGCTACAAGGATCGTAGCGGGTGTTACCTCATTGTTTTGCACCAAACTTGGGGAAAGGCTTCCCGCGTCAACTCCGCTTCGGTTCTCGGTCCGGCTCGGCTCGGGAAATCGCCAAAAAGACTCAAAAAATGGCCCGTTTTACCTCGTTTTATTATAAAACGCCAAAACATACACAATAACCAAAAACATACTAAAATGCACGGAAATAGACCAGAAATGAGTCAAAAGGCCAAGATAAAAGGCGATATTTAGGCCCAAAAATGGGTCTAAACACCCCCCCCCACACTTAAACTTTTGCTCGTCCCAAGCAAAACAAAACAAAACAAATAAGAAAAACTAAACACCAAGCCCTTTGAACCCCCCGGCAGCCTTGGTGGACGAGATGGACTCGTGAGGGTTTGTAGCGGTTCTACCTACAAAAGCCAAAGAAAAAGGAGAGAGGGAAAGTGAAAAAAACAAAACCAAAGAAAGAAAAGGAAAAGGAAAACAGCCTTGCTTCAAGGAATCATGCAATCTCTATCAAGAAAACGATATTAATCCTCCAAAAGGAACCGTTATGAGCATCTCACAAACACCTAACTCAAACAACTGCCACTCTTAGAGGTTTTCGATCCCCTACACCTATTGTAGAGCTAAATCCCATGTGCGTAAGTGCTTAGTGGGTTCTAACTGATTCCGATCGACCCCAAAGACTCACACCCGAGCTTATTTCAAAGCAAAATAAGATTAGCAAAGAGTTGCCCTCCCCCGCATTTGGTCGCCCTTGGCTTAGTGAGGGCCGCAGGTGATGCAAGGAAAGGCTCCTCATTTTATTAACACTTAACTTCCTTTTTGGGACGGGTTTTCCAACATTTTCAATTTAGTTTAAAAGTTGGCATTAGCTTTTCGGGAGTTGAACGGCCCATAACAGGGTTTACCCTTCCAACACAGGCTTTTCCATACACCTCTTCGTCATGAACGATAGTAGAAGGAGGTTTAAGGGGTATTAGCGTCGTACCGCTAATACCAGTCCCATGTAGGTCGACTAACTTTATGCTGGTTAATGGTGGCGACCCGAGCCCACATGGGTCCAACAGCAAAATGATCCCATCACAGGCACTCAAAGGGGCTCGCCACCCAAAAAGAAAATCAAGCATGCAACAAGGATCAAGATATCTACACAACAAAGAGTGCGGAAAGAGGTTACCTCGAGGTCTTCAATTAAAGAACAGAACCAATCCGCGATCCAAGAAAACATCACACTTGGGGTTAGAGATAATTAAGAAAAACAATCGAAGTATGAGTGTTCGCACGCATGATCAAAAGAAAGACAAAAACGAAAATATATACAAGATACTAACTAAAGAACTAACTATAGACAACCTATTAACGCATAAGCTCACTGTGATGCCCTAATCTTCAAAGAAATTGAAAAAAAAAACCAACACAAGAACACACAAATGAGCCTGAAAATCGTAATGGACTAGAAATGGCAGAGAATTACCTCAAATATGGACTATAGAGATAGAATTCAGCAGCAACATTTGAATTCATTGTAGGAATACAAAGGCCAGTGACCAATTCAGTCCATTTCACGTGCACAGTGACTCGATGAAGTAAGAGTGTATGGGTAAGAACAATGTATCATCACAACCCACAAACATAATGCAAGAACACAGCCCTCAAACTAAACATACAAGGTGAATATGCATGAAAAAGAAATGACAGAACCTTCCCTAACTCAGCAAAGAACGACAACAAGCCAATGCAAGTGAGAAAGTAATAAAATTCACACATAAACAATAAATTGCCTCAATTTTGGACTGTGGAGATGGAATTCGGCAACATAATGAATCAATTAAAGAGCACAAAGGATAGAAAACGGCTCAGATTGTGTACAATTCGTGCACAGTAGCTGGGTGTATGGTGTGTGTGTGTGGATTCTGACTATTACACAACAATAACACAACACCAAAGCATAGCACAAGTGAGTAGAAAATGGAATTCACACAACAAAACCAAAAGATTACCTTACTTGTGACTGGAAACAATTGAAACTTGCTGCACTTGCACGATTGGGCTGGTTCTGGGCGAATTGGGAACCACAACAGCAAAATGGAGATGAAATCGAGGAGAATGGAGTTCACAGATGCGAAAATGGAGGTCTGGATTCGAAATTTGAGGAGGGAGGATTGAATTGAGGTTTTGAGAGGGATGGATGGGTGTGAGAGAGTGTGAGAGTCGCGAGTGTTAGGGTTTAGAGTGAGAGGGGTCGGGCTTGAGAGGAAAGAAATGAGAAAAATTGAAAGGAATGTCAGAATTTTTAGGGCAGAAATTTTCCGATGAACAGTAATAGGTCACGGGCACGACCTCTTTGGTGTCGGACGAGACCCTACTGGAAAACAGGGTCTTGCTTTGCAGGCTTCCGCTGCCGCTCTCCCCTTCTCCGCAACTGCGATCGGCTTCTAGAGTTGCTGACTACTACTGGTAGCGGGTGCCACCTAGTGTGTAGCGCCTGCTACCTTACTCTGGGCATTCCCTTGGCACCTCCAACATCTAAATTATTCTAACTCCAAAAACCACACTTCAATTTTTTTCTTCCATCCTCACTCTTAATTTTAGAATTCTCAATTCTCAAATTCTCCTTCACACTCATTTTCTTTCAAAAACCTCACTCACTCACACTCATTTTCCTTCACTCTCAACTCCAATTTTCTTTTTTTTTTTTCAACTTCATCTTTTTCTATTTTTCACAACATTTTTCCTCCCTTTTTTGCAACATTTTTTTTCTTTTGAACCTAAAACTAATACTTCAAATTACAAAAGAAAGAAATAAAGAAAAATAAAAATACAAGAAAAATAGAAAACCTAAAGAAAACTAACAAGAAAGATTAAAAAGAAACAAAAGAAACAAAATTAGAAAAATTAGAAAAATTGCAAAAAATAAAAATTTGGAAGAAGAATCTCAAAAATTATGGAGTGTCTCCCATAGAGCGCTAGTTTTAGGTCCCTAGCTTGACCTAATTACTTGCTTGATTCTTGGAATCCTTGGAACACAAACCAAAAACATCATCAATCTCTTCCACCAATTCTTCTTCCTCTTTTTCCAACGATTCTTAAAGAGATTCGTGGATGACATGGGACACTCTTCCAGGGGTCTAGTCATCCACTTAGGAAATCCGGGTAGCATCTTCCTTGGCTTCCTCCACCAACGCTTCCATCTTCTTTTCCAACACCTCTTACCCTTAGGCAACAATGATGCTCGCTTCCTCAAAAACTTAGTAGGCCATGAGGAGATAGAAGTAGAAAGTAACTTCAATTTGGTGTTTGGTGGTTTATCGAGCCTAGGACCTTTGAGACTCATCCCATTGACTTTGTGTAACGCCCCGGAATTTCAGATCTGAACTTAACGGTCAAAGTCAAACGTTGACTAACATTAACAGCGGAAGACTCTTTTTTTTTAAACTTATGTTATTTACTTGGGCGTTACTGCCGTACCTTCGAAGAGATACAAGGCAAGAAAGGAAAACTAACCACAAACGATAACTGTTTACTTCAAATTAACAACGAAAGGAACTTAGAATTCTAGAACAACATAAACTCAACATTACTAAACTTCAAGTCTAAACATAAATTAAACTTTATTCTCAAAACGACTAACTCCAACGTCCTCACTCTAGTGCCCTTCCCCTTCACATAATTGATCTTCACCTGAAAACAAAACATTCACAACATGAGGGGGGAACCTCAATAATGTCTACCCCTAACTGTCAAAACAGTTCAAAGTTCATTTCAAACCATTTTAGGGGAGGGGAACAAGTCAAACCTTTTTACAACTCATTTGAAACCCAACCCAAAATAACCAGAGTTCAGAAATAACAAAACTTATAAACCAACAGTATCAACTTTCAACTCAGAAAAACACAACGTTCCAGAAAACCTTAACTGACACTTTCAAACTCAGAATCAGACATCAGAAATCAGAAATCAGAAACCAGAAATCAGAAATCAGAAACAGAGTAATCATTTCCTCAGAAAACAATCAGAATTTTATTATGCGGGCGGGATTTGCCTATCCCCAGAATATCAGAACTCAGAATCAGAACAGGATCTCAGATCCTCGTAATGGATGGCGGTCGAAGCGAGAATCAGATGTGTGCACAATCTCGAAATAATATCGGGACTCCGATCTCTTGATAACTCCCTGCAGAGCAGATCACGGTCTAAGGGTCGTTACCCGCAACCCGCTTATGGTTTCACTTTGATTATTAGTATCTTATGAATTATCAGACGTCAGAGTTCAAACAAAACCCAACCCAGTTTACAAAACCGTCAGAATAAAACTCAGAGTTTAAAAGACTGCCACGTTTTACTCAACTCAGAAAAACAACTCGCAGACATTCAAATCAGACAGTCCATATTTCACAGAAAGTCCCCGTGCGGGATGCAAGCTTCACAAACATATTAAAATGACAAAACAGATAAAAGGGCATCCCAAAGGGGATTAGGACATAGACATTACCTGAACAGCTTCTCTTTACTGCAACACTTACACACGGGAGCTAACTATCGCGTCGTCTCGCGCGGACCTAGAATTCGAATATATTTCTAAAATCAAAACTCGCTCATCACGATAGCTAATTCGCGTACATCCTACCCTTTCCCACTTAACAAATTCCTACTAATCACGTACCATGTATATCTAACTACAAACTCAATAGCGCGAAGCATACATCACATCTTTTAAACTATGTACTATACATGACTTTTAGGACAAGAGCATACATGAAATTTTCACACATAAACTATATCAATCATACTTCTCATTATTCATGTAAAATCTAACTCGTGACTTGCATTGCATTATTCACATAAATTACCAAATTGTCATTATTCATGCAATAACAACACTAGGCCACTATAAATACTTTACTAATTAGGAATCACTCTTTTAAGGTTCCTAACATATTCCTAGGTCTCCCATGTCAACATGAAACAACCCTAAAAATATTTCCATCCTACCAAAGACATGTAATACCAAGATACACACAAACACATAAGGTCTCCACAATATCATGGACTTGGTAATAATAATAATAATAGGTACTCAAAAAAAAAATGAGTCTTCCGCTGTTAATGTTAGTCAACGTTTGACTTTGACCGTTAAGTTCAGATCTGAAATTCCGGGCGTTACACTTTGTTGCACTCAACATAGGTTTCACTCAAAGAAATCTCCTTCCTCCATAGGATGATCTTGAGAGGATGATCATGGTAGATGTCCTCAAATTCATGTGGAATTTGATGCGAAGCTCTTAGATATTTGATTTCTCCCCAATCATCGGGCTCAACTTCAAGAAAGTAAGACTCCTTTTGAGGCTCATCCAAGATACCTACCACCGCATTAGCATTTAAATGAGATACTTTGCGGGATTTCACCCTTGATGGGTCAATGTCGAAAACAATATGATCTCTACCCACGTGAAGAGACAAACGACCTCTTTTCACATCTATGATAGCACCTGCAGTGGCCAAGAAGGGTCGACCAAGAATGATGGGAATATTCCAATCTTCCTCCATCTCCAAAATAACGAAATCACAAGGAATGAGAAAACTTCCAACTTGAATTGGGACATCTTCAAGATTCCTTAGTGGCCTTCTAATACTTCTATCGGCAAGTTACAAATTGATTGTCGTGGGGTCAAATCATCGAGGTTGAGCTTCTTGCATATGGAGTGTGGCATGATACTCACACTAGCTCCCAAATCACAAAGTGCCTTATCAATCTTCATTTCCCCAATCGAACAAGGAATAGAGAAACTACCGGGATCGGCTAGTTTCTCGGGAGCCTTGCTTCCAATAATAACGTTGCAACTAACCGTGAGATGAACGATCGATGACTCCTTGATTCTTCTCTTGTTTGTCAAGAGGTCATTGAGATGTTTCTTAAATGAATGGACCTCTGACATGGCATCTAGAAATGGTATATTAACTTGAAGTTTCTTCAACATCAAAATAAACCTAGAGAATTCTCATCACTCTTGTGTTGAACCAATCTCCTGGGAAATGGAATTGGTGGTCGGTATGGTTTCAACTGCCCCGTGGGTTGATCAAAATCATTCTCCTTCTCAATCTCCTTGGGTGTAACACCCCAACCTTAATCACAAGATTAAAATCTTACTAAAAAACCCAAAACTGTGATTAGCGCAGCGGAACACTTTAGATCGAGGCATTACCGTCGTCCCCAAAAGAGACAAGGCACAAACACACCAAAACTTTATAACCACAAGAGAGAAAAATGCTAAACTTCAAACCCAAAACATAAGTACAAACTTATACAATCCTTGAATTTATGGATACATAAACTTAAAACCATAAGAGAACTTCCAAGCAACTGCCAAACCGGCTCTCCTGCCATTAACGTGACTTAGGAACTACCTCACGCGATTGAAGCTACTTCGGAACTGATTTGTCTTTGCCTCGGGAGCTCGAACCTCCTAAAAACAAAACATTAAAACATTGCAAAAAGTGAGTGAGGAAACACTCAGTACATAAACCTCCAACACGTAAAACCGTTCGAAAACGGTTTTAGTGCCGGCATTTAAATTCATTTTGAAAGCAAGGGAAAGGGAGTAAAACCAATAACCTGAAATAAAGTACATACATAACATACATGAATAACAATGTAGTAAAGATAGATGAATAAATACGTGGAACCCTCATGATCGGTGCAAGCATCTCACACACGCGCATGCCCAAATCGATCTAGATTTGGATTGGGTGACCGCTAAGCGGTCGACACTGGCCAGGTCAAGGCACTCTGATCAGGAGTGCTAAAACATGAGTACATATAAATGATAATATAAGGCGGGTCCACTTTAAAACATAAAAGATTACATAAAGCATAAAACTTGATAATACATGAATAATGTACGCACTAAGGCGGTAAAGGTTGGACAATTTGCGTACCTTGGGATGATAAAGTCCCTGGCAAGTGCGTCTGGCTTTGAGATGGCTTTGGTAACTTGTCAACTAAGACATGAATAATGGAAAATGAAGAACCGAATGAGGCTCTTAATTAGTTTCAAAATTTTAGAAACTTAGGAAAATATAAATGAAATAACTTAGGGAGAAAATTTCAGGTTATATAAAAATAAAGTTTATAGCATAACTTGAGTTAGGAAAAACGGAATGAGGCAAACGAGTACATCTCGGAATAGGGAAAATCATAATCTACAACTTTGTCAACAGAACCAGAGGCTAAAAATGAGAGGAAGGGCTCCAAAATGGGCCTGGACAGAAGCTAAGGTAGAATAAATTAGGAATTCCGGAATGAAATTACATAGAGAAATTGATGTAGTAAGGTGAAATCAAAGAAGGGCACTTGGACCTTGGAAAGATAGCTTAGATTAATGAAGTATAAGAACCAAAGATTGAAGGTGAATATGAGATTAAAAGGGTTCCTCTAGACTTATTTAGAGAAAAACGATGTCGATGACGTTGTGACGAAAGATGAATAATGGAGTTTGAGGAATAAACTTTGAGTTGAGAATTTAGAGGAACTT
Organism: Portulaca oleracea; assembly: GCA_029582165.1. NCBI lineage: Eukaryota > Viridiplantae > Streptophyta > Magnoliopsida > Caryophyllales > Portulacaceae > Portulaca > Portulaca oleracea. The sequence goes on from CM055884.1 coordinate 29,901,810, forward strand.
AACTTGAGAGTTATTTAGAACTTGGAAGTCATTAGCTAGATAAAACCTTGACCAACTCAAAGATATTGAACTCTTAAGCTAACACTCATTGGGAGATATATATAACTTGTGTTTAAATCACCACTCTTGGCTAAAAGACCTTAGGACATACTTAGGCTTCCAAAACCATACTTTTCCCCCTTAAGACTTTAACCTAAGATTATAACATATAACTATAACTTATCAATGCTTAAAGTCCCCTATTGACTTGGTTTAGGGCCTTAAAGATGGAATTTTATAAAGGGTAAACTGGGCAGAAACTTCAAGTAGACAGCCCTTCTTCCCGGGCTCATATCTCACACTCCTGACATCGTATAAATACAAACCATACCTTTCCGGAAAGCTTGCAATGTGACCTAAAACTTTCATGTTTACATCAAAAACTAAAGAGGTCTCCAAAGGGACGAAAAACAGCCCTCAAGATACTGACTCCAGAAACGTATTCCGAAACGCAATGTTACGGTTTTGGCTATATCTCGGCCTATACAAGTCGGAAATTAGAAATTCCAAAGCCTATGGTTTGCTAACACCTTAAGCTATCAAATGGAGTAAAAATCTGGGTAAAAATCCCACTTTTAAAATTCTGTAAATTTCCAGAATCGAAACAGAGACTATTTTGCTCTTAATTTCAGCTCTAATGATACTTTTAGCCCTTAATTCATACTAATTCTCAACCAAACTTCACTTTGACTATAATCCACTATATTTCCAGAATTAAACCTTGAAAGTTAACTCGTCAAAGAGCTTAAATTCCACATGCAACCATGGATTAAACATAAACTCAACATAAAGGACTTGTTCTTGAACTCTTGCACCAAAACCTCACTAATTCACCCAAATTAAACATTACAACACTTAAATAATAATCTTAACATATATAATCAGCCCTTAATACTCAGAAACTTATCAAGAAACTCACATGCATCAAGATTATAACAATATCCATCAAGAATTCATCAAGAAAACCTCAAGAACACCTCAAATTTCACACACAAACTCTAAACTCAAACCCTAACTTGACTAATACAATCATATACTTGAATTCATGAATTAAGAGAGTAAAAGAGATAGAATTTACAAGAATTACACATATAAAACATAAAACTCAGATTAGGGTTTAAAAGAATTGAATTTGGGGGTTTGAGAGATTACCCTTGGGGTTAAAAATGGATGAAAACACAAGAGAGAGGAAGGGGTGGTGGAAAATGGCCGGAAAAGTGGCCGGAAGTGCTGTGGCTGGCTGGGCGAGAAGGGAGGGAGGTAGAGAGAAAGTGAAAGTGTTTGAGAAATTAAAATGAAGAAATGGGTTTACTAATATCCATTAGTAGTATATATTCCCTCCACTTAATTAGAACACTAACTAATACTTAACAAATCTGAATTTTGATTAAGTAAAATAAATTGTAACCAAATACTAGTTTAATAAATTAGTTTGCACTAAATAAAATTAATTGGTAACAATTGGGTTAAAATAAAATAGAACTTGAACTAATAAAATTAAATGAATGGAACATAATAAAATTAAATGAATGGAACATAAATATTACTTGTACTAAAATAAAATAAACATAATCTAAAATAAAATAAATTAAGGTTTGGATAATAAAATATAAACGTTGAGAAGTAAAAATTAAACCCCTTTCGGTTAAAGAAATAACGTAAACGGTAAAACCCGATATAAATTAACTTAACGGGTAATTAAAGTGAATTAAAGGTTTATGAACCCGTAGCTTGGTACCCTTTGCCATCTCCTGCACGAGACTTGACACCGATAACATAAATAATTAAAAGTAAACGCGAAAAATTTATACGTAATTTAGATAATTACGGTAGTTAGTACTTAATTAATCGTGATTTTTGGGCGGGTTATTACATCCTCCCCCCCTAAAAGAAAGTTTCGTCCCCGAAACTTGGCGATGGTCATTAAACGCGTTTGTTTACCTTAGAAGAGATGGGGGGTACTGTTTCTTCATGTTTTCCTCGGTTTCCCACGTGGCTTCCGAGGTGTCTTGATTCGCCCATAGCACTTTGACTAAAGGGACTTCTTTCGTGCGTAGCTGCTTGATTCGTCGATCCAAAATTCGAATCGGTTGCTGCTCGAAGGTTAAATCTTCGGCCAAAAGCGGCGGCTCTTCCACTAGAACATGTTTCTGGTCCGGCACATACTTCCGGAGTTGCGACACATGAAAAACGTCGTGGATCCCTCCTAAGCTAGAAGGTAATTCTATCCGGTATGCTACCGGGTTGATTTTCTCCACGATCGGATATGGCCCAATATAGCGTGGGCTTAGCTTCCCTTTGATGTTAAATCCCCGAATCCCTTTTGTCGGAGAAATATTGAGAAAAACGTGATCTCCAACTTGGAATTTAAGAGGTTTTCGCCTCTTATCTGCATAGCTCCTTTGCCGACTCTGGGTGGTCTTGATGTGCTGTTGGATGACTCGGATCTTGTCTGTCGTGTCCTGAACTAACTCTGGACCTATGACTAGCGTTTCGTCTAGTTCTTCCCAACATAACGGGGTACGACATCTTCGATCATAGAGCGCCTCAAACGGGGCCATTTTAATGGTGGCTTGGTAGCTATTATTATATGAAAATTCTATGAGTGGGAGGAATTCATCCCAATCCCTCTGAAAATCTAGAACGCATGCACGCAGCATATCTTCTACAATCTGATTTACCCTTTCGATTTGACCATCACTCTCCGGATGGTAGGAGCTACTAAAATTGAGTCAAGTGCCAAAAGCTCTCTGCAATGCGCTTAAAAACCTTGATTGAAATCTCGTATCCCGGTCGGACACTATACCTTTTGGAATTTCGTGTAAACGGACAATCTCTTGAATGTAAATATCCGCTAACTTATCTACCTTCCATCCTTCATGGATAGGAATAAAATGTGCCGACTTGGTTAGGCGATCCACAATGACCCAGATGGTGTTCTTTCTTGTCATGGTGAGGGGTAAACCCATGATAAAATCCATAGAGATCGACTTCCATTTCCATGTGGGAATTTCCAAAGGTCTAAGCTCCCCTGATAACCGTTGATGTTCTGCTTGATCCTTTGACAAGTTAGACACTTATCCACATAATTAGCTATATCCTTTTTCATATTTGGCCACCAAAAAGTTTTCCTTCAAATCCCTATACATCTTGGTGCCTCCAAGGTGTACTGAATATAACGAGTTGTGGCTTTCTTCCAAAAGCTTTAACCTTAAGCCTCCCTTGTCAGGTACACACACCTATTCGGAATCTTAGGGTTTCATCTTCTTGAATCAGAATTCTACATCCTCTTTGTGACAAGACTGCCCATGATCCTCTTGAGTTCGTAATCGTTCACTTGTTCGCCTTAATTTCCTCAATAATGGACGGTTGTAGGGATATTGCAGCTAACTTCTTTGTCACTTTCCTTGCCTCGACTAGCTCAATACTCTCTTTACATAGCTCCTGTGTAGTTTTGGGTGAACCTCTAGACAGTCAACTTTCCATGCCGAGTCTTCCTACTCAGAGCATCCACATTACATTTGCTTTACCAGATGGTATTAGATATCTAAGTCATAATCCTTGATAAATTCTAACCACCTTCACGCTTTAAATTCAACTCCTTCCGAGTGAATATGTATTTGAGACTTTTGTGATCTCAGAAAATAGTCGTATGAACTCCACATAGATAACGCCTCCAAACCTTCAAAGCAAACACCACCGCCGAGCTCTAGGTCATGTGTTGGGTAATTTTTCTCATAAGGCTTTAATTGTCGACGTATAAGCTATCACCTTATTGTCCCGCATCAAAGACATATCCTAAACCTTGATGGGATGCATCACTATATACCACATACTCTCTTCCTTCCTCGGAAAAGGATAACACCGGTGCGGTTGTTAACTTTTCTTTGAGCACTTGGAAGGCTTCTTCACATTCATCAGACCATTCAAAACGAGTTGACTTTTTGAGTACACTCAAATATCATCTAGAAACACTACTACAAACTTATCCAAATGGGGTTTGAACACCCGATTCATCAAATCCATAAATACTATCGGTGCATTGGTAAGCTCAAACGGCATCACTGTAAATTCATAGTGCCCGTACCTTGTCCTAAAAGCAGTCTTGGGGATATCCTCAGCCCTAACTCCGAGCTGGTGGTATCCTGACCTTAAATCTATCTTGGAAAACATTCCGGCTCCTTGAAGCTGGCCAAACAGATCATCGATCCTTGGAAGAGGGTACTTGTTCTTGATGAACCTTGTTCAGGTCTCGGTAATCAATATATAGCCTTAAGCTACCGTCCTTCTTCTTTACGAAAGGCACTGGGGCTCCCTAGGGTGATGCGCTGGGTCTAATGAATCCTTACTTAATAATTCTTCCAGCGGTATCTTCAACTCCTTAAGCTCTACTGGCGCCATTCGGTAAGACGCTTTGGATACTGGCCTAGTTCCAGGAATCAATTTAATCTTAACGTCAATCTCCCTCTTCGGGGGTAATTCCATAATTTCCTTGGGGAAAACGTCCGGAAACTAGCGCACCACTGGAATCTCCTCTATCTTGGTTGGGTCTTTGTAAATTAAGCAAAACATTGGTTATTCTAAAAAGGTTTAAGCTTTACTAGTCTAAGATTTATCTTCTCATATTGGTAGTTAACAAGAGGTAACACAATTGATGGGGATAAGAATTATAATTATGTTATGAATAAGGAAATCCATAAGAGATGCTGAAATGAGCTTGATATGAAGGAGAAGATCTTGAGTAAGCTTTTGATAATCAAATCTGGGTTTGGGAGATGTTTATGTATGTTTTCAGAAATATCGTGGAGTTTCTAGTGTTGTACAGAGGCAAGAAAACCTTCAAGCTTCAGAGAGAAAGGTTTTGGGTAAATATGTCAAGATTCTTGAATTAGGAAAATCGATCGTGGATGCATGAATGATTAGCAAAGTTGCTTGGGATATGCAAGGCGTAAGTCGATGAAATGGGTCGAATAGTAACTTGTATTTAAGCTAAATCTTGAATATGAATCGTAGATGTTGTTGAGAATGATGATTATTTCGGGAGGAGAAAAGATGATCAAATAAGAAATACAATAGAATAGGTGTAGTCGATCACCACCGGATGTACGAGTAGATTATTGTTAGAATAAAGACACTTATCCAAAAGGAAATTTGAGAAAGAAAGAGTCGCCAATAAGGTGTGGGCATAACATTAAGGAGCTAAAATGATTGGTCGAACGATGACAAGTTCTCCTAGAAAAAATTCTTGAAAAGGGGAAATGATTAGAATTGACGAAGTGGATTGCTATCTTACGACGATGAAAAGTGAATTTGGGAGGGGAATGTACAATATGAGTGGGAGGTGAAGCTTGATTTAAATAATAAACTCGAGGTATGATAGCCCTACCGAAGAGGGTTGAAACTTACAATGGTTGTTCATCAAAGGAGAAGGCTAGGGGATTCGATACATGTGTATGGTTAAACGAGATCGAACTTCTAAAACCTCATAATTTTGTTGACGTCTCTAAGATACCCGTATACATAACAAGTTTTTCCTTCAACTGCATTTCCTCTTAGTCTCGCTCTTAATTACAAATCTCTTACTCCCATATGAATCTCCTCATTCATTATGACTCTATTGCCTCCTTTTGTTTCCTCCCGACCTAGTTCCCGATACAGGTTAGGGATGACTATTATTAACTCCTCAACCGAGCCTAAATCTCAGTATTCGTGCTAAAGCCCCCATTATGGGTACCGTGTCCTCAAGTCTTTGTTTACCTCATTGACCACTATTATTAGGTTCTTCACACCATTTAAACAATTCAGATAAATATAAAGAGTACTTCTTCCTCTTATCACTGGTGGCTTTCCTTGAAGCCTCATTCATGGGCTCTCCTGTGGTGAAGAATTCCTTGAGCTTTGCAACATGCTACATCATTACAGCAAAATATATTTTTATCTCGCATAACTTATTGCCACAACTTTTTTTTTCCTTTCTATAACTCGTTTCCTAACAACTTTGATTTTAAACGGTTGTATCCTCGTAAGGTTCTCGTTGCTTTGCTCAATTATACGCCCACATACATGCATCTCATAGTAAGCAACCTCAAATAAAGTTCTCATAACCTCAGAATAAAATCGACCCCATCACGCACAAGGCCATCATAGGTATATATATAGAGAGATTAGAAGCCCAACATATGATACTGGTGCAGCTATTCAAGCGTTCTTAGAAAACAAGAATCTCCCGCAATTCGTTCTATGACATTCTTTTTCCACTCCTTAACCAAAATATAACGCGATAAAAGGGACGAGCTCTACTATTCTTGGATTACATGCAGTGCCCCCTTTTCCCAACAAATCATAGGGAAGCACCAAAAACAACATAACTAACTAGCTACAAGGGTGACTTCCAAACATACGAGTTGACTAATCGCACCCCAACAACATAATCGTCTTGCTAAGGTAGGTTAGCTTCCTAGCTATCTCTGCACAAAAGTTAGTGTAAAAGGGTAGGTTCCTTAAACTTGTGAATTCGACCCCTCTTGCTCACTTGCTTCTTCCACGTGATGGAGCCTCAAAGGACGGGTATTCCTGCGTTGAATATGACAGATCTTGGGCCTCAAGATGGTCCAATCGAGTCGTCTCCACGGAGCGGCGGTGTAGATGTTCCCATTTCATGGTCCTCGACTTTCTTTGGTCCCGGCGTACCTCATCTTGATCCGCATCCATGCTAGGATCTTCTTCTTCTCCGGCCGCAGCGTGGTCTCCCCATGTGAAGATACATTCGGAACAATTGGTCGTCCCGTGATGAGTGGTGAGAAATGTAAACGAACTTCGTCCGCCGGTAGAGAAAACACGCGCGATGGCGCTATTCCTGCGTTGGAAGGCGCTGGTAGTCCTAGCATTTCACGGAGATATGGTCCTAGTTTGCTAACGTAGAGAGTTAGTGACTGTGCAATTTGAGTGACCATTGCTTCCATCGCTATCTGGTTCCAAGCCCCGACATAATGGAGGCACCGTGCATGGCGACCTAGTTCTCCTAGGAGGAGCAATTGGCGGTACCTGTCCGTGATATCATCCCACGGGCTCTCGTGGGGAAAAGTTGCTAGAAGGCATCGGGCTCGGCAAATGTCGTCGTGATATTCGGATTTTGGGGTTCGCAGCGCAGTGCGCGTCTAGAACGTCTTGTAGAGCCTTGAGATGAACTTGAACGTTAGTAGCAGGGTCCATGAACATCGCAAACGGATTTGGGAGGGAATTGCATCGGCATCCATCTATACTATACATAGGGTATAACGCAAGGCTTTGAAATTCTTATTATAGCAAAAAGAGCTTGTCAATGTAAATAATAAAAGCAAACTTATGACGAGGTTCGAGACTCAACCAAGTTAACCCCTTATGAGCTACCAAAGAAGCTCTCATTTTAACTTTTAAAGCCCCGGCTTAACGATTTCTTAATTATGCAAATTATACCATCTTTCGGCTCCTTTAAAGGTTTAACCCATACTAATATTTAGGACTCATTTCATCCTACACTAATCCCACTAGGGACTTGCTTTATAATCTTTTGTTGACTCAAAGACTCTTGAGAAGATACTCTGACATACTTCGTGATTTCCCAACATATTCATAACTTTACTTGTATAGGCTACTAGGCTCAACTCAAGTTCACCTAGTTTTCTTCCCTTTAAAAATTTTAACTAAAGCTTTCTAAAATCCTGAGAAAAATTCGGCAGCACTTCCCCTATAAATAGAGCTATCCCAACTTTACATAATCTTGAAAACCTGCAAGGAAGAGCAATTTACATACTACACCAACATTTATAGCTGCATGCTCCTCAACAATTCCCAACATAATCATCACTTATCATACCAACCATGGAGATACTCATTCTCACATGCCTAACTTTCTCCTTAAACCATAACACAAAATCAATGTCTTAGAGAATTCTATAATCCCAAATTCTAATTAACTTCTCTCGATACCACAATCAGAATAATTCTAACCTTAATCACAAGATTAAAATCTTACTAAAAAACCCAAACCTGTGATTAGCGCAGCGAAACACTTTAGATCGAGGCATTACCGTCGTCCCCAAAAGAGACAAGGCACAAACACACCAAAACTTTATAACCACAAGAGAGAAAAAATGCTAAACTTCAAACCCAAAACATAAGTACAAACTTATACAATCCTTGAATTTATGGATACATAAACTTAAAACCATAAGAGAACTTCCAAGCAACTGCCAAACCGGCTCTCCTGCCATTAACGTGACTTAGGAACTACCTCACGCGATTGAAGCTACTTCGGAACTGATTTGTCTTTGCCTCGGGAGCTCGAACCTCCTAAAAACAAAACATTAAAACATTGCAAAAAGTGAGTGGGGAAACACTCAGTACATAAACCTCCAACACGTAAAACCGTTCGAAAACGGTTTTAGTGCCGGCATTTAAATTCATTTTGAAAGCAAGGGAAAGGGAGTAAAACCAATAACCTGAAATGAAGTACATACATAACATACATGAATAACAATGTAGTAAAGATAGATGAATAAATACGTGGAACCCTCATGATCGGTGCAAGCATCTCACACACGCGCATGCCCAAATCGATCTAGATTTGGATTGGGTGACCGCTAAGCGGTCGACACTGGCCAGGTCAAGGCACTCTGATCAGGAGTGCTAAAACATGAGTACATATAAATGATAATATAAGGCGGGTCCACTTTAAAACATAAAAGATTACATAAAGCATAAAACTTGATAATACATGAATAATGTACGCACTAAGGCGGTAAAGGTTGGACAATTTGCGTACCTTGGGATGATAAAGTCCCTGGCGGTGCGTCTCGGCTTTGAGATGGCTTTGGTAACTTGTCAACTAAGACATGAATAATGGAAAATGAAGAACCGAATGAGGCTCTTAATTAGTTTCAAAAGTTTAGAAACTTAGGAAAATATAAATGAAATAACTTAGGGAGAAAATTTCAGGTTATATAAAAATAAAGTTTATAGCATAACTTGAGTTAGGAAAAACGGAATGAGGCAAACGAGTACATCTCGGAATAGGGAAAATCATAATCTACAACTTTGTCAACAGAACCAGAGGCTAAAAATGAGAGGAAGGGCTCCAAAATGGGCCTGGACAGAAGCTAAGGTAGAATAAATTAGGAATTCCGGAATGAAATTACATAGAGAAATTGATGTAGTAAGGTGAAATCAAAGAAGGGCACTTGGACCTTGGAAAGATAGCTTAGATTAATGAAGTATAAGAACCAAAGATTGAAGGTGAATATGAGATTAAAAGGGTTCCTCTAGACTTATTTAGAGAAAAACGATGTCGATGACGCGGTTGACGAAAGAAGATGAATAATGGAGTTTGAGGAATAAACTTTGAGTTGAGAATTTAGAGGAACTTAACTTGAGAGTTATTTAGAACTTGGAAGTCATTAGCTAGATAAAACCTTGACCAACTCAAAGATATTGAACTCTTAAGCTAACACTCATTGGGAGATATATATAACTTGTGTTTAAATCACCACTCTTGGCTAAAAGACCTTAGGACATACTTAGGCTTCCAAAACCATACTTTTCCCCCTTAAGACTTTAACCTAAGATTATAACATATAACCATAACTTATCAATGCTTAAAGTCCCCTATTGACTTGGTTTAGGGCCTTAAAGATGGAATTTTATAAAGGGTAAACTGGGCAGAAACTTAAAGTGTACAGCCCTTCTTCCCGGGCTCATATCTCACACTCCCGACATCGTATAAATACAAACCATACCTTTCCGGAAAGCTTGCAATGTGACCTAAAACTTTCATGTTTACATCAAAAACTAAAGAGGTCTCCAAAGGGACGAAAAACAGCCCTCAAGATACTGACTCCAGAAACGTATTCCGAAACGCAATGTTACGGTTTTGGCTATATCTCGGCCTATACAAGTCGGAAATTAGAAATTCCAAAGCCTATGGTTTGCTAAGACCTTAAGCTATCAAATGGAGTAAAAATCTGGGCAAAAATCCCACTTTTAAAATTCTGTAAATTTCCAGAATCGAAACAGAGACTATTTTGCTCTTAATTTCAGCTCTAATGATACTTTTAGCCCTTAATTCATACTAATTCTCAACCAAACTTCACTTTGACTATAATCCACTATATTTCCAGAATTAAACCTTGAAATTTAACTCGTCAAAGAGCTTAAATTCCACATGCAACCATGGATTAAACATAAACTCAACATAAAGGACTTGTTCTTGAACTCTTGCACCAAAACCTCACTAATTCACCCAAATTAAACATTACAACACTTAAATAATAATCTTAACATATATAATCAGCCCTTAATACTCAGAAACTTATCAAGAAACTCACATGCATCAAGATTATAACAATATCCATCAAGAATTCATCAAGAAAACCTCAAGAACACCTCAAATTTCACATGCACAAACTCTAAACTCAAACCCTAACTTGACTAATACAATCATATACTTGAATTCATGAATTAAGAGAGTAAAAGAGATAGAATTTACAAGAATTACACATATAAAACATAAAACTCAGATTAGGGTTTAAAAGAATTGAATTTGGGGGTTTGAGAGATTACCCTTGGGGTTAAAAATGGATGAAAACACAAGAGAGAGGAAGGGGGTGGTGCACGGTTGCCGTGGCTGGCGGCGGCTGGCCGGAAAAGTGGCCGGCGGCTGCTGTGGCTGGCTGGGCAGAGAAGGGGAGGGAGGTAGAGAGAGAAAGTGAAGGTGTTTGAGAAATTAAAATGAAGAAATGGGTTTATTAATATCCATTAGTAGTATATATTCCCTCCACTTAATTAGAACACTAACTAATACTTAACAAATCTGAATTTTGATTAAGTAAAATAAATTGTAACCAAATACTAGTTTAATAAATTAGTTTGCACTAAATAAAATTAATTGGTAACAATTGGGTTAAAATAAAATAGAACTTGAACTAATAAAATTAAATGAATGGAACATAATCAAATTAAATGAATGGAACATAAATATTACTTGTACTAAAATAAAATAAACATAATCTAAAATAAAATAAATTAAGGTTTGGATAATAAAATATAAACGTTGAGAAGTAAAAATTAAACCCCTTTCGGTTAAAGAAATAACGTAAACGGTAAAACCCGATATAAATTAACTTAACGGGTAATTAAAGTGAATTAAAGGTTTATGAACCTGTAGCTTGGTACCCTTTGCCATCTCCTGCACGAGACTTGACACCGATAACATAAATAATTAAAAGTAAACGCGAAAAATTTATACGTAATTTAGATAATTACGGTAGTTAGTACTTAATTAATCGTGATTTTGGGGCGGGTTATTACATTGGGTCTCACCAAATCTTCTTTCTCCTCATCATTAAGCATCCCAATCACAACATCATCCTCTTTCTCTTCATCAACAGATTGCTCAACCTCCATATCTCCTCCTTCAATTTAATTCTCCACATCTCCCTCATTCTCTCTAAAAGGTCTCTCCTCCACCAACTTGGGTCCCTCAACTTCTTTTCCACTCCGCAAAGTAATAGCATTCACCTCCACCTCTTGAACAGGTTGAGGTTGGATAGGTATAGATTGAGGTTGGTTGGTGTTTAGACCCAATTTTGGGTCTAAATAATGCCTTAATTCTTAGTCTTTTGACTCGTTTCGTGTTTATTTTCATGGCTTTTTAGTACGTTTTGGGTTATTTTGTATTTTGGCATTTTACGCAAAAACGAGGTAAAACGGGCCATTTTAGAGCATTTTTGGTGATTTCCCGAGCCGAGGCGGAGTTAACCCGGGACCACTCTCCCTTCATTTGGTGCAAAACAGTGAAGTAACACCCGCTACGATCCTTGTAGCGGGCGTTACATGCCTTGGAATGAAAGAAGGAACAAAAGGAAGAAAGCAGCAGGGCAGCCCCCGCCACCCTGGGTGTGGCACCCGCTACCCCTGGCTGCTGTCTCTCGAAGCTCAAATCGCCAAGGTGGATTTCGCATGGTAGCGCCCGCTACCCCTTTGGTGGCACCCGCTACCCCAGCTGGGTAGGGGAAGACCGCACCTGCGGTCGGACAAACCGCACCTGCGGTGGATCGAAGCTCAAAATCACCTGAAGTCTTCGCAGGGTAGTGCCCGCCACCCTTGGCGTGGCACCCGCTACCTCCCTTGGGCAGCCAGAGACCGCACCTGCGGTCTCCCTTTTTTCTGCGCGTGATTTCGGCTTGAAGTGCTGCGTTTTGGCCAACTGTTTTGCCTTGTATATATACTCCTCTTTGACAATTTCTTGGGGAATACTTTTGGGAGCCAATTTTATTTACTTAGACTCTATTTCTAGCTTTGTATTAGTGAGTTTTAGTAAGAGATTAGCCTTAATTATTCTAAGGTTTTGGTGGGTTTTTGTTGTGATTCAAGGATTGAAGATTCAAACAATTGAGAGATTGTTGGATTATCATTCCCATTGCTTTTCTTTGTTCATCTACAGCTTTTTGATAAGTATTCTCTTCCCTTAACTCTTTGTTAATTACTTTGCTAATTACTTTCTAGCTTGTTTAATTGTTCTTGCTTGCTATTTCATTTTCTTTGCTCGTTCTTGATTGTTGATGTTAGAAATCATGTTTAGGGTTGGTTTGGATGTTGTTAGCTTAGTTTTTATCATGATTAGTGGCTAGAAACCCTATGGGTTAGGGGGTAATTAAGGGTGTGAATGGGTGATTAGGTTTGGGTTAGCAATATTAGTGAATAATTAGTTGGGAAATCAATTTCCCACTCCTTTCCTTCCCTCAAGTAGGATGTATATGGGTCCGAAAGCTCCCGAATACATCCAACACTTGTGTTGGAAGGTTGGAGCCAAGATAGTTAATGCTCACCCACGAAAGTGGAAGGAGGTTAACTAGGGAATTCTGTTTCATTAACCCTCCGGGTCCGTGGTGGACTTTGGGGAAGTTAATCCGGACTATCCTCAAAAGAGGAAGCTCGGTGGGTATTTTCTAACGGAATTGCCACTTGATTCTCCCTTCTTATTACTCCCTTGTTGCAAAACCCATTTCCTCATCCCCGTTTGCATCCCGAAAAGCCTCCGAAGCCCATTTCCTTCCCTTGACCGACCTTAGCTTTGTTTCTCGCTTTGTGATCCCTTCAAACCAATATCCTTACCCTAGCAATCTCATCCCGACCATTGACCTAGATTCTATGACCAAGGCCCCTAGCTCCCTGAGAGAGAACGACAAAATCGGGGTACAAAAACCACGTTGCAGTTGACTTGAGCCAATTTAAGTTCGAGACTTCGGATGTAAGCTCGATCTTTCTCTTGATTCTCCATGATTTGCTTAAGCATAAACTCAATCGAAGATTCTTGGGGTGGTGAAGAAATTTGAGGTTGTGGAATCTCTTTTCGGGTTTGATGGAAGGATTCTTCTTGAATAGACGAGTGATGTTCATGGGGTTGAGAGGTAGAAGGGTGATGGTTGGTCATGTGAAAAGTTCTTGGTTTATGTGGGAAGAATGGATAGCATTCACTTGCATCAATTGTTGAATTTTTACACATTGTTGGGTAGGGTGTGGATCATAGCAAAACTCACAAGTATGAACATTTGGAACGGAAGTAGATGCAAAGGATTGCATGGCTTGGGAAATTCTCAACTGATTAGAAACCTTCGCATTCGACTTCTCTTTTTGCATTTCACAAACGGTAGACAAAAGAAACTTTATGATTGGGTTATCCTCCAAAAAATTTCCTCCGTCTCCTGAACTTTGGCCATTTCCCCAATAAGGAGCGTGTTGTGATAGCTCATGTAAGAAAATATTGGCCTCTTCCACGGTCTTCTTCAAAAACATCCCTCCAGACGCATTATCAATAGATTCTCTAAGAGGACCACGGAGCCCATGATAGAAATGCTGAAGCAACATCCAATCCGGTAAATTATGATGAGGACACTGTCGTTGAAGACTCTTAAATCTCCCCCAAGCGTCAAAAAGACTTTCTCCCGACCCTTGCTTGAAGCTCAAAATTTCTGCTCTAAGTCGGTGTGTCTCTCCCGCCGGAAAGAAACGATGAAGGAAATCTCCTTTAAGTGCCTCCCATGAAGAATAAAAACCAGGTAGACAAGTTTGTAACCATTTCTTCGCTTTCTCCGTAAGAGTAAGAGGAAATAATTTCAACTTCAAAAATTCTGGTGATATCCTCAGAATGTGCATAAAGCAAATCCAGTCTTCGAATTTGTCAATATGAGCAATGGGACTTTCAGCAGCATCGTCCCCATGTAACGGGTTTCTTTCAAAGACTTCAAGTAATTGAGGTTTAAACTCGAACACAGCATCAGGTGGTAATGGTGGTAATGTGATCGGACTGCCTCCCGTACCCAATGATGGAACTGCATATGATAGAAGGGTACGAAGTGAACCAGCTTGGCCCTTCACCATCAGAACTCGAAACCTCCTACAAGAAATAGAGAAGCATCAAATTCATTGGATTTGGAACAAACTAGTTTCTAGCATGAAAGCAATCTTAGATAACCTAAAACCAAGAAACTAAAACTAGGGGCGTTGGCTCCCTGGCAACGACGCCATTTTGTGTAACGTGGTTTGTAAGACCTCGGTTTTTATCGTTCTTCTCAGGGGGCAAGGGGCCTTGGTCATAGAAACTCAGTCTAAGGTCGGGATGAGATTGCTATGGTAAGGAAATCGGTTGAGAGGGGTCACAACGCAAGAAACTAAGCTAAGGTCGGCCAAGGGAAGGAAATGGGCTTCGGAGGCTTTTCGGGATGCAAACGGGGATGAACAAATGGGTTTTGCAACAAGAGAATAACAAGGAAACCAAGTGGCAATTCCGTTAGAAAATACCCACCAGGCTTCCTCTTTCCAGGAAAGTCCGGATTAACTTTCCCAAAGTCCACCACGGACCCGGAGGGTTAAAGAAACGGAATTCTCTAGTTAGTCTCTACTCACTCTCATGAGTAAAGTGCTAACCATCCCAATTCCAACCTTCCAAGACAAGTGTTGGATGAGTTCGGGGACTTTCGGACCCAAATACATCCCACTAGAGGGAAGGATTGGAGTGGGAAAAATGATTTCCCAACTAATTACTCACTAATATTGCTAACCCATGCCTAATTACCCATTCACACCCTTAATTACCCCCTAACCCATTAGGGTTCTAGCCACTACCCATCACAACTATGCTAACAACATCAACAAAACCAACCTTAGGCATGATTTCTATCATCCAACAACAATCAAAAGTCAAACAAAGCAATTAAAGAGCAAGAGAAACAACTAACAAGCAATTAAAGCAATTAACAAAGTAAAGTAGAGTTTAAGGAAGAAAGAGCTTATCAAATGTTGTAGAAGAGCAAGGAAGAACAAAGGAAAGGATGATCCAAAGCAATCTCTCAATTGTTGAATCTTCAATCCTTGAATACAAGCCAAAATTACCAAAACCCTAGATTAATCCAAGCTAATCTCTCGCTAATCTCTCTCTAAAATAAGCTAAATATAAAAATCTAAGTATCCAAAGGCTAACCTAAGATATCCCCCAAGAAAATCGTCAAAAGGAGTATATATACAAGTCAAGGTAGTTGGGCAAAACGCGTCGTTTAAGGCTAGAAACATGCGCAGAAAATAAAGGGGTCGCGGGCGCCACCTATGGGGTAGCGGGCGTTACCCTATGGGTAGCGGGCACTACCCTAGCGAAATCCACAGGCGATTCTTCGCTTCGTAAGACAGCAGGTGCTGTCCGGGAGACCGCGACTGCTGTCTCGTTCTGGCCAGCCGAGGGTAGCGGGTGTCACCAATGGGGTAGCGGGCGCTACCCTCTTGTTTTCTTCTCCCCTTTGATTCCTTCCTTCCAAGGCATGTAACACCCGCTACAAGGATCGTAGGGGGTGTTACCTCACTGTTTTGTCCAAACTTGGGGAAAGGCTTCCCGGGTCAACTTCGCTTCAGCTCTCGGTCCGGCTCGGCACGGGAAATCACCAAAAAGACTCAAAAAATGGCCCGTTTTACCTCATTTTATTGTAAAACGCCAAAACCTAAATAATAACCAAAAACATACTAAAATGCACGAAAATAGACCGGAAACGAGTCAAAAGGCCAAGATAAAAGGCGATATTTAGGCCCAAAAATGGGTCTAAACATCTAGGCTTGGTTATTTTTATTAAAAATCCAATGGTATTTGATCCATTGTGTTTTCTCTTTGTCCTCGATGTATTTTTCCGGTACAAAATATGGTGTCTACACGCATGGTTTAGGCCTATCCATGATGGATTTGATAATTAAGTTTATAAATCAATTCTAGTTCGCCTATTGTGTGCTTTATTGGTCCTTTACATTATTTACTTTCCGTAAGTAAATATATAAATATATGTCATAGAAAGCTTAGACTGTTAGTTTGTCAAACATTATTCTAGTCTGTATAATAGCTAACGCGGCTTGAGTTAGTATAAGTTTGTTGGTTCAAGTAACAAATTCTCCTTAAAATGGTCGGCTTGTGGTTTGAGCCCATCTAAATTGAGAAACAATCACTTGCACTTTCCAGCTTATGTCAATTCACTATGTTTGACTTAATCCAGACCTTTATATTGTTCTTTTGTCTTAGGATCATATAGAGTTCAGGACATACAAACCCGCATCACAGGTGAGTCTTTTCCTTGAGTCAGCATATAGGAGTCTTGTATCCTAGTAGGTTCCATGTAGGTCAAATAGGACATACATGCATCCGGTTGGGTTTCCATGAAAAGATCAATCTCTGAGTTGTGTCTTTGTTTTCCTTCAGACATAATAGGCGACCAAAGCCTAGCTTGGAGCTCGAGACCATCTGGCCATTTGATATGATACCCAAACTATATCCCACCATCACCTAAACCTAAGGCTTCCCGTCGTCTGCATATGTCTAGAAATGGTGAGGAGAATGCTAGCAACAACGAGGAAATCAATGCAACCCTGGCTAAGTACCTGGAGGATAGGTTCAACAAGGTGGAAGGGTCAATAACCTTTGATATCTTGCAACAAGAAAAGAAGGTCGAGGAGCACACCGCTAGACAGTGGAAACTCGTCGAACAGCAAAATCATCGAATAGAGCAACAATAGAAACTCTGAATGGGGTTTTAGAAGCTCTCTAGAGCAATAGCGTCCATGTTGGCATCAGTGATGACGAACAGGACATTCCAAAAAATCTCGCTTATCCTTGTTTTTCTGCAATAGGTAAGGGCAAAGGCAAAATGGGGGAAAATTCCAGCATGGGAGAAGTCATCCACGGACAGACAACCCAACGCACAAGCTACCACCTTCAGTAGTTACCCCTCGATTGGCCCAGGTCAAGTCCGAGTCATTAACAAACCTCTAAGATGATCCTGTCATTCAATGGATCAAAGCTGAACTTGATGGCTTCAAGAATGCAATGTGTCAAATGCCCACATTCGCTAATTAACCAGTTCATTAATTTTGAACCGCCTGTTGAATTAATAAATTTTTTGAGAAGATTGACATACCTTTGAAGAAATTCAGTCTGCCGGAGAACCCGACTCATCACGTGTGGGAGTTCAACAAGGTGAGGTCACTCCGGAGATGCGGGACCGAACATTACAAGTATGTTTTCCCATCATCGTTGAGCAACGAAGCATTGAACTTGTACTACACTCTTCCTTTGGAAACTCGAGGAAAATGCTCTGCTTTGCACAAGACATTTATAGACCATTATAGCAAGGTCAAGAAAGGCAAGGTGACCTTATCTGATGTCATGGCGATCTATCGGGGTGAAGACGAGCCTTTCCTCACTTACTATGAGAGATGACACGCCAAGCTATCTCAAGTCACCAATATCATTCCTACTGAGGTGCAACTTGACACCTTTATCCGAGGGTTGAACCCGAGTCTAGTTCATCGGCTTGACTTTTATGTGGTAGAAAGTTTTTACTAACTTAAGAAGTTGTGTCCCAAACTCGAGGCACATAAAGAAAGGAATGTCGCCTCCCAAGGTTGGAAGAATGTCGGTATGAACCGAAGGATCGCTAGAAATTGTTACAAGGTGGCCGAGACCAATGTCATTCAAAGTGTGAATCAAGGTTGGAAGAATGCCAGTATGAACCAAAGGATCGCTAGAAATTCTTACAAGGTGGCCGAGACCAATGCCATTCAAAGTGTGAACCATGGTCACACTTCGAGACCATTACCTTTGAAGTATGAAACATATACTCCCCTTGAATTCACCTACACAGAGGCATTGGATAGATTGTTGAAGATGAAGAAGATTTAATTGCCAACACCCAAGCCTAAACTAACTGTCAAAGGACCCGGATGGAATGATTCATTGTTCTACAAGTACCATCGCATGAGAGGCCATGATACTAAATGATGTTGGACGCTTAAAAATCTCATTGACAACTTGATTCGTTCTAATGTATTACCTTTGCCTAAAGCAGCTCAAAAGCCTAATAACAAATGCAATCCTCTCCCAAAATCATGTTATTTTTATTGGAGAGAATACTTTTGATCATTCTAAATTTATTGTAGATAAGGGAGCACATAAACTCCCACTAGTTATGGGTAAGTTATGACGATGATGTTTATGAAGATATTTCGGATAGTGACGACCTGTGGTTGGCTGAAGAAGAAGCACCATCCAATGTTGCATTTCTAACAAGGTCAAGAAGGCATAATCATCCTAGGAGTGAACCTATAGTTCCTGCATTAACACCAAATGCTACAAGGACGGAGATTTCTACTCCTCCTAAGGATCATGTTCTTACTCAAATGAAGAAGACAATATCAAATGTCTCCATATGGCGGTTAATGTGTGCTTCAAAACCTCATAGCTCTCTGAAGTGTGATTATTCCATCCACCACATCTCCTGAAGCCTTGGTCTCCCATGTCACATCTAGCCAAGGGACGATAACTTGTGGCAATGAAGACTTGCCTACCTCTAAAGTAAACCATAACAAGGCATTGTATTTGAGCGCCCTTTGTTCCAACAAACTGATTCCATTAATCTTGGTGGATAATTGTTCTGCGATAAATGTTTGTCCTTGGGGAACCAATGCAAAGTTAGGGTTGCAAAGAAACCAACTTGTCCAAGATGTTGTATCACTTCAAGCCTATGACAACACTCCTCATCAGTCACTCCGAACGATGACTTTGCCTATCACTTTTGACCATCTTTCCAAGAATGTCGAGTTTATGGTACTAGACATTCCGACCGCTTTTCAATATGTTGTTGGGGCGCCCTTGGCTACACAGTTGTAATACAGTGGCACATACTCTGTACTAGAAGGTGAAAATAGTCGTGCAGGACCAAGTAATCACTCTTTAAGGAGGAATGGTCTCTGGAGTTTTTGAACCTAAGCAACCTGTGCTGGAATTGGAGAACACCTTCGACTGATGTGGATGTTCACAATTTTGAAATGATTGTTGCTATAGAGGATGAAGCACCTTTTTACTTCGATCCGTACTCAAATCTGAAGGTTCATCCTATTATGAAGAAACAAGGGTACTTTCCTAGAATATCCTTGGGGAAGAGGCCAGACAAGGTGGCCTCGACTTTCATGACCTTTAAGCATTCTTGTCGCTTTGGATTGGGCTACAAACCTACCAATTAGGAGATCTTTCATGCTAAGTGATGTAGATTTGGTCCCAAACCTACATCAAGGAAGCCAAGTACTTAGCTACATTCAAAAGGAGCTTGAAACTATCACACTTGGTTCACATTCGAATAGTCTTAACCATGGAGGAGTGATGATTTGCTCTCTAACTCAAGAACCATGAAGCTACCAAGGAAAGTGTCCTAGAGTGAATTAATCTACATTCCAAGAGCTTTCCAATGGTTCAAGAATCTTTAGATTTGGATAAGTATAGAGAAAGTTATCATCAAATGTAATCTAGCTTAGTTCATTTGTTTCTTTATGATGTCATTCTTGTATTAGATGATGTAAGCTAGTTTACACCCTTTTTCTTGAAATGTACACGCCAAGGGGGTCCTCTATTAGTATAAATAGACCCCTTGGGTACCTTGTAATCTCATTCAATTCAATCAATATACAAAATTCAAACAAACACTTGATGTTGTTGTTTTCTCTCTAGCCTTGCTAGTTTTCGAACTCTTGAGGGAGTTTCGAGTTTCTCCCCTTCTTCTATCCAAGGTTGGCATCCTTGGTGGTGAAAGGAAGGAATTGAAGAGTCTTGAAGGTGGTGTATCTTTATCCTTCAAAGGTGCTTCAATCGCCATTATCGTTCATTCAATCAAAGCATTCAATCGTCCATTCATTCGTTCATCAGCTACATTCGTTTGGTAATCATCTTTCATAGTTCTTTCCATCTTTTCTATCCATTTCCATTCCATTTTCGAATCCTAAGAACTTTGAGAAGGGAGATTTTCATCTTCGCTCTTAAAGATCCTAAACCCTTTTGTGTAATGAGATCTTGTGATCCCATTATACATCACTAAGGCCTTGCTAGCACGACAAAAGAACGAATCAAATCCTCCAACAATCATGGAGACAAAGCCTTACCCATTGACTTTGAATGGGAAATTTTATTATGTGCTTCCGGCACTTTGAATCCTTCAGGAGTTTATACAAATATCATTATCAAAATTTTTCATAAGATATAGCGATATTTTTATAAGATGCATACTTAGCTTTTCATGTACTGTCAAATTTAAGGTATCATGATGTAGTGACATGGACTACATAGGAGTATATTCCTTCATAGTTGATACCAAGTCTTTGCGAAAGGATTTATGCAACAAGTCGCTCCTTGTGCCTTATAATCTCCTTTTCTCATTTTGTTCTCACACAAAGACATAACTATATCCCACAAGTTTTACACCATTTTGGTGTATGGACAGCAGGTCCTGATATTTCCATACAAGCGAATCTAATTCTTAAATGCATCTTTCCACTTGGCCAATCTCATCTTTATCTGTATTCATTAACCGGTATAAATTCACGATCCTCAAGATTACTCACAATAGTGAGCGCTATATTATATAATCAAATATGATATCGACGTCGACTAGACTTCGGTTCCACCTTATCCAATTCATGACATAATTAATTGAGATCTCATTATTTTCACGAATTTCAAGTGTCTGAGCTTGTGGTGTAACTTCCACATGTGTCATGATTGAGGATTCTTCTGGAGTCAAAACTTCCTCATTTCGGTTATCATTAATCGTTTGCTCCTTTTCTTTTTTCGAGGACTTTTGTTGTCTTTGGAACCGATTGGTCTACCACATATATTTCACATGTGGTCTATACTCATTAATAATTTAATTTGTCCTATTGGGACATCAAGTCTTACGGGATCATTAGCAGTTGGGACATAGGATTCAGTAACTTTTTGTGGGTCAGTAGGGTAACTGGCAGTAGATTCGCTCAAGTTCATAGACGAATTATATTTTGAACTTCCAGTTCACATTACATTGTATGAGGATCATATAATTCGTTCCAACTTATTTCCGTGTCTAACAACTTGATTTCTCCCCCTAATGTGGGGAAACTTGTGTCATCATAACCGGCAAATTGTGCCATAAGTATATCTCCAATGAATGGTTCTATTATATTTAAGTATGAATATACCCAACATACATTCCCGATTCCTTCGGGATCCCATCTTAGTGTGTTATCATGGAGCTTACATCGCACAAGCTCAAATTCATAGGTGGGAGATTTTCGGTTCATCGCCAGGAACCATTGTAGGGGAGAAATAAACATTCATGATAACCTCTTGCATTTTTCTTTCGTTATTGCATTTTTCTTCATTCTTTCAAAAATATAACATCGGTAATATTTTTAACAATACGTATGGTTTACTTGCGTCCCGGGCAACGCACGGGTCTAAGTACTAGTATGTATATATGTATATGTATATGTATATGTATTGTATATGTACTGTATATGTATATGTATATGTAAGGATGACAATGGGTCAGAGGCGAATCAGAAGTCCAATTAGCATTTGTACTATTTATTTTTATTTTTCTATTTTTTTAACAATAACTTTTTTTACAATTTAATATATGGTATTCATTAGGGCTGGAAAAAAAATCCGGAACCGGCACACCGAACCGGAAACCGAATAAAAAACCGGAAACGGGCAATACCGAACCGACTTAAAATTCCGGTGCACCGCACCGGAAAAATTGGATGCTAAACAGAGCGGTTCCGATTTGGGATATTCAAACCGACAGGGAACCGACACCGAACCGTTAATATAAATAAATATATATATATAAATTTTAGTTTAAAAAAATATACCCAGAAATTAATACAGAAACAATGTAAATTAACTTGTTAAAAAAATAGTGTAAATTCTACCCAGAAATTAATAGAGCTTCTTTTTTTTTATTGAATAGAGATTTTTTTATGTTGATAGAAATTAATGCGGTTCCGGCTCACCGGTGAAACCGCACCGTTAAATCCGGTGCACCGGTTTTTAAAAATCGGGTGATTCGGTTCCGGTTTAAGGTTTCAGCACACCGTTTCGTCCGGTGCACCGCTTCGAAACACTGAAACTGCACCGTTTCCACCCCTAGTACTCATTATTTGTCAAAAAAAAGAAACACCAACAACAAACCAAAATAATTTTTTACGTAACAAAAAATATAAAATAACACAACAAAAGTATAACAGGCGAGGAAAAGTCTTTCAACCGTCAAAATACCGGCTATTCATTCCTTGAAAAAAAAAACTTCAAATCCCCCCGAATTTTCAATTTGGTCATATTGTAATTTTTTGGCTTTTTTATATTTATATATCTATTGTGCCAATTGGACTTAATCAGACCTAATTGGATCAAATGTGGTCCCTTCCATCCACTCCAATTATAATCGAAATCAGACTTTTTTTAATCGAATTGGGATTCCTTTTTGTCGGATTTAGATAAGATTTTCTACTATGGATTGGCGCATATTTGCTTCGGATTTGGATATGACTGTCATCCCTTTATGTAGATAAATAGTTTGATATGTTAGTATACATTTGAAAAATAAATAAATTAAAATCAAATTTGTTTAAGATATTTTAATAAGGGTATCCCAAAAGTGACTAAGAACTCCAAATATTTTCAAATATCTTCCATACGGTCTTTTTTTCTTTATTTTTTATTTTTTTACAACGTTAGAATCAACTTCCTACAAAATTGGTATTATCCCCCAATGATTAGAATTTTCATTCATTTCTTGTATCACAGTAATGTTTATAATTTCCATAGAAGCAAAATTTTACACTTGTCGAGTTCCAAACCAAGGGCTTGCCATTAATCGTATCGGCACGTGGGCAGAATAGAGTGGTGGTAATTTAATTTATTTTTATTTGGGGAGTGGACAACATCAACGCTACAGCAAAAATATCTGGCTCTAGAGATGCCACCACCTGAGATATTTTTGGTTCCTTCCCTCTCTCATACTTGTACACTTCTCTCTCCTGCCCAGCCCGTGCTTTTTAGTTTAGGTAAGCTGACCTACTACGGTCACACTCACAGGCCAATCGGAGAGGAGCAATAGATCTGTCATATATTAATATTTCATTTTGAATATTTCTCAAGATAGTTATTATTTTAACTAATTTTTGCATCCTACAATAATTGGTACTCTATAATTTCAATGTAATTTTTTAATTAATTATTTTTATTTTAAACCTTTTTGATATAAATATTAGAAAAATAAAAGAGAAAAATATATTAATAACTTAATATTATTTTCTCAATTTTTTATGCAACAAAATATTTAACCAATCCATTTACTTGATCTTTTAAATTTTAGTATGAAATGGGGTAGTACTGCTTATCTGCACATATTTTTCATATTCAAATGTATAAATTATAGTAATACTGGGGCCCACCTCATTTCCCTGCTACAAAGGTTGCCGGTATTTTTCACAAGTCAGCTTTTCATGATCCTTTGTTTCATTCATTCCTATACTAATACCATCATCCATCAAACCATCACCCATCACCCATCATCCATTCTTATTAGCTTCTTGTTGTTTTTATCATCATGGCTCCACTTGTACTTTCATAGTGCTCGTAATTTTATATTATTAACTAATAAATTTTTGTGGGAAAAATATTTGTATTATTAGTTGAGTTTTAGGCCCTGTTCTTTTATGCGGTATTTTGCGGTATGATGCGGTATGGTGTGGTGAAATTGTGGTGGGTTGTGGTGTAACTGTGGCGGGTTATTGATATGTTGTGGTGAGTTTTTTTGTATATATGTATAAATATTGTATTGGTAATTGTGAAAAAGTAATTGGAAAAAGTGTATAAAAATATTGTATTGTTTTTTAATGATTAAAAAATGGTTGAAATAGTATTGTATTGGAAAAAGTGAGTTGAAAAAATATTGATTGAAAATTTATATTAAAGATATATAATAAATTTAAAAAGTAATTTGTGGTGAATCAATGGTAGAATGATATTTTTGTGGGGTTTGCAAATCACAGAGGTTACAGACCGCAGTTTACCAACCGCAGAACAGAATAGGGCCTTAGTGTTGATTTTATTGACTAAATTTTCTTCATATTCGCTTGATAAAGTTATTAATGATCGATTTTCTTTTTCTGTTTATATTTATGATATATTAATGTATTTATCATATGCTAGATGCATTATGCATACTTTATTCACATTGAAATATGTATATACTTTTACGATTAATTAGTAATGTTTTTTAACTTATACGTGTGTATTTTAATTAGGCAAATAATCTAGCTCATTGAACCCATATCTCAAGTTAACCTAATTTAATGGGTTTTTATTATGATAAAGGATGTCAATGCCTAAACTAATAAGGTCATCTCCAATTTACAACTTACTTACATTCCTAGTAAGAAAGGAATGTTTCTCTCAAGAATCAAATCATGGGAGGAAATGATGGAAGATGAAATCTCCGCCACTAAATCAAGGTTAATCAACACACGCACATGATAAACTCTAGTAAGCATGGATGAAAATAAACGTGAGTATGCAAGATTTTATAAGGAGTATATCAAGGAGGGGAAGCTGTATAGGTATGATGGGCATGCCCACTATACTCATAGAGCTCTGGTCCCTTGATATGTACACACCAAATCATGCTCATATATACTCATTTTCATCCATGATCATTGGATTTAACCTATGCACACATCTATCAATAGACACACACACACAATTATAAATAGATACACATGTACATACGCGCGTGCACACACACACATACACACGTGTAGATAAATACACACACATTTATAAAAAAAAATACACACATGCACATGCACATGCACATGCGCTCGCAAGCACACACATATATACGCATATATACAGACATATACACACCACATAAGTATATTGTGTATGTTAGATTTTGAATTCAATTTTCTTCTCCCCATCTGTTTAATTATATACATTAATTGTAATTAAAAGATCATATTTACGTATCTATTCTATATAATATGTCATAAAATAAAATTTTCAACTCATATAAAATAAAAAATACACATTTATATTTAGGTTATTGCATCAGTAACTTGTAAACATGTGTTATTAGACATATAAGCTCAATATGCTTTATTTAAATGAAAATTATTACTTTTAGTTACTTTAACCAAAAAGAAAAATTCAAACTAATACTTTTTGTGCCTGTTATTTGAAGATATTTTTATTTATTGATCTTTTAATAAACTTATCAAATTGTATGACTAAAATTTCACATTTGAAATAATAGTTTTATTTGTTTATAATTTTGTGAATTCTTAGTATGATACTATTAACATTTAAAGAAATTGTTTAAATAATATTTGGTATATATAATGAACATAATTTCTTTTGTCTCTAAACCACTATTTCTTTACTATCGAGTTTGCTCATCATTCCAAAAAGGATATAAAATCTAACATGCAAGTTGAACTAGTGGGGAAGTTACCGTAAGAAAAATCTAAAGCATCCCTAAAATCAACAAGTAGTATATGAATATGATATTAGGCAATAGGATGATGGAATGGATGATACATAATACATGTAAAAATTTACATGAGATGGGCATATGATAAAAATGAAGGAATCTAATTAGAAGTGACGTGCAGCCTGTAAGGCGAGAGGAAAATATCATCGCCACGTATGCAGCTCAAGTAGCGCACAGGCTCGCAAAAGATCTCCTCCTTTCCTTCCTCTTCCTTCTATCTCCCTCTCTCTCTTTCTCTCTCTCTCTCTCTCCTCACATCCATCATCTCTCACTCAAAAATCCCACAACAAACCCTCACTTTCTTCTGCTCCTTCCCCCAGAATTCACTTCCAGTAACCTAATTCTGCTGTTCTTCGCCTTACTGCACCCTCACATATTTCTTCTTCTCCTTCAACAGGTTATTTTGTTTTTAAATTTTTAATCTTTTTTTTTGTTGACATTTCTGTTAGATATTTTCGTCTTTCTTGTTGATATTCTGTATTACTGCTCCTGGAACACATCTAAGGTTAGTTTGTGTTTGATTTTTGAGCTAATCGATCCATTATATGCTTTGATTTTGGTTTAATCTGTGATTTATTGGCTTTTGTACTGAGATTATTATTATTATTATTATTTTTTAATTTTTAAATCTAGCCTTTTGTAATTTTTATTGGGGGAATTTAACCTAAGGGTATGGAGGTGAATACTGGGTGAGGGCTGAAACTTTTCAAGGTTATGCTTGATTTGGAGGAATATTCGGGTGTTGAGATATTAATTTATGCAAGGCATTGATAAGATGAAGTCGTGTGTATAAGGCAGTGAGTTACTCTAGAACCCCATAACTGGATGGCTTTGGAGTGTAAGCCGTGGATGTGCTCATTTGATTAGGGTCCTGTCAACAAAACAAAACAAAACAAACTGACGCTGCTCCATTGAATTTTGTTCTGTTCAAAAGGGAAGTGGTTGCCGTGGTAATGATTTCAGTCCTGTGAAGGAGTGATTCATTGGAAAGCTGACTACATTTGCGGCCTGCTCGGGATGCTGAATTATGAGATTCTAATCCTTGATTGGTAGAGTCAAGAGTGCCCCCAGTTGGAAGGGAAATTTTGATTGACAAATATTTTTTCCTTCCCCAGCACAAACTCAAGCATTTTGGGGGGTTTCCTTTCATTATATGGCTCGTTTGTCAGAGAGGTGGATCGACAGCCTTCAATTCTCATCATTATTCTGGCCACCCCCACACGAAGTGCACCAGAGGAAGGTGACAGACATCATTGCCTCATTCTGCTTCTTTTTTATTATCATGCCATGCCGTATTTCAGCACAATCCTGATGTCTGCATTTCCTGTATTTTTGCTCCCCTTCGTTTACTTTACCAGATTTTACTTTGTTTATTAAGAGTGTACACCCCATATGAAGTTATTTTGCTTGTATTTTTCGTCGTAAATTCTATTTGTCGACTCATTGAGGGGTATTTACCGAGTATTGAAACCCATTGTATTTAAATAAGTTTTTTGTTAGAACTTTTACAATAGATAGCATATTGCGGGGGCTAACTATAAGAGTTAGTGCCTTTGATTTTAGTATGTAAAAGCTCCATTACTTCTAAACATAAAATAACTATGCAAAAGTCACCAGGCATTTGAATTGCAGCCTTGGTCAAAGCCCTGTCAGGGAAAAAAAAAAACTAGAAAATGGAAATGGAAGATACTCAAATTATACTTTTTGATTTAATGTATTCACTTGTAGCTCAGGGGATAAGGCAGTGTATACTTGGTCATTGACTGTCTACTCAGGATTGAAGAGTGTGGTTTTCTGTTAGTAATTGCGTCTTGTTCTTCCTTTTGCATTCGAAAATACACAACCTTTAATTCTCTTGATTCCATCGAGGGAAAATGCTGTGAAGCTGGAGGTCACCATTTCAAGGCTAATCACAAGGAAGTTCTTCATCCCTTAGCAAGGCCATGTTAAATTCTTTACCATGAAGGATGCTTTCACATGTAATAGCTTTAGATACGATACATTCTTCTGTCTGAGTCTAAGCTGCAGTGAATGAAGCAAGAGAAACTATGAATGAAACTCTTTACCAGTGCTGATATAGCAGCCGGACATGTTTTTCGCCGCTTTATTTAATTGATGGAGGGACTAGATAATTGGGAACAGGCTGATGTAGTAAGGTTTCAAGTAGGAGTGAGGGAATAGGTAGGAAGTGTAGGCTTAAGAAATTGATTCTTCTTGAAGTTCAGGGGCTGGGTCTGTTGTAAAGAACACAGGTTGGGTCCATTGTTCAGAACTATGCCTTATAATTCATCACAATTATCCCATACACTTGTGGTTTGCGCCTTTAGCAAAATTGGTATTGGAGGACAATGAAAATAAGCATGTTTTGATGGAATCTCAGTACCACCTGTCAGTTCATGTGAAACCATACTTTGTATAGTGTTCACCTTCTCTTTGTGCCCCAACTCCTTTTATTACCAATGTGTTTCCTACATGAGATTGTCTGGAAGTCTTCTTAAGTTCAAACTCCAATCGTGATGGAAACCGAGGGTGAGTTGTTCTGTGTACCCTGTTCTAGAACTAGGACCTTATCTTTCCCCTTAGGTGAGGTTCCTAAATTTTAAGGACCTTACCCTTATCCACTGTTCAGGTTTCGGTTCCAAGGTACTTGCCAATTATAAAATATATTTTCTAACATTCATATTTTTTTAAACGTACTAATTTTCCACTCAAGTGCCAAATACACCACATTGTCCAATTATCATGTCTATAATACTACACTTGATTTTAGCACTGCAATGAGCATTGAAGAATTGCAATCCTAGTTTCAGATGTATACATTTTAATAGTTTTGTTCATTTATTTACATTAAGATTAGGTTCCATCTTCTAGGTGTTCGTCGGTTCTAGATTTCTGGTTCTAGGTACTCCAAACCTAAACTTGTCTCACAGGTTCCACTTCAGGGTAGCAATTTTAGGAACCTTATCCTTACTCGTTGATAGGTTCCGGTCAGGTCCCAGGCTTTGGTTCAGGAATCGCTCGCCCCTAATGGAAAAAGTAAAAAAAAAAAAAAAAAAAACCACGTTTTGAATCCTTGGGTCCAACAAATTTTTTGTGGGAGCAGGGCAGATATTAAGATGTGATGATTTATTTGATTTATATAACCTTATTCAATATGTCTTATGTGTAAAGGTGATTGGGAATCACATACCAATCAGTGCAAACATTGGTACAAGCCTACAAATATTGAGGGTATGCTACGTGTTGCTTTGAGCCTACCCTAGCAGTGAACCAATTTTGTCAAATGTTAGTTAATAGCTTTGGAGTTTCCTCGTTTTTAATCTTTTTTTTAATTTAAAGGAAAGGTAAAATGTAGAGTCATTCAAGCTATTTGGCATGCTATTTTTATGGCTACCTTGGATTGTGAGAATTTGTAGCATTTCTAGTAGAGTTAAAAGTTGTAGCTCCACTTGAGCTCCTTGGGAGCAAGTGGCTGAAGACTTTGTACTTCAGGAAGATTTTCATTGCTCGTTAGTTGAGGCCGTAGTTTTTTTGTTGGTAAGTAATTTTGAAAGGTCATCGTTAACTTGTTTTCCATTCTCTTTACTTTTTTGCTAAAGGCCACATGGAAATCTGATGCTACCGTGAAAATTTCTTCTTTTCCCCCTTGTTTTCCCCCTCATGGACAACTTCTAGGGTAAGATTCCTTACAGAGGACGTTTTAAAAGGAGACATCTGAATCTACCTAGTAGCAGCTCATTGTGCCTCAAAGAAGAGGAATCAACACTTTTTCCAAAGTCTTTTATCTTAGAAAACCACATTGTCTATGCTGCTGAAAATCACAAGTTCTATTTAATTTGCTTCAAGTGTTTTGTAAATAGATGGTCAATTCAGTAGTTATGTCAAAGGTCAAATCATTATAAATTTTGAATTTGAACCCATCATATTTTAATGTTATCCTGGTAAATTTAAAATATCAAAACTCAATTTGTAATCTAAGGGATATAGGGAAATGCTAGTCTTGGATTTTCTGTACCTTAAACCTGTCAAAATCTGAAATTTGGGAGATTGATGAAAAGAACTTTCCCTTTTAGTCCTTAGCTCCCATGCTTTCATCAAATTTGCATGATGTCTTGATGTTTCTATAGTTTGTATTATTCTGTCTTTCATTATTTGATCTCTTTTTTTTTTCCCTCCTTGCATCACCTTCTCTTTTCAGGCTCAAATTACTGCCTATGTAGAATATTTTGGACAGTTCATATCAGAACAATTTGCAGAAGATATTGCTGAGGTACTTTTTTTCCACATTTTTTGTGAGAACAATTTTATGGTTGCATGGCTGATAAAAACCAGCATGACTGGGTTTGCATTGCACTTAGTAGGAGATAGCATAGAAACTTGGCTTTGGAATGGTTCTCTATGGACAATACCAACTTCAATTGGTTTATTTCATCTTCATCGTGTTGACTCCCTTTTGTTCTTTGACTAGATGATTCTGCACTATTTTTCCGGTGTAGCTTTCATAATGAGATCTTGTTGGCTGTATTAATTACCTTCCTGATTTATGGCAGTTAATTCGGAACCGTTACCCTTCTAATGAGAAACGCCTGTTTGATGATGTACTAGGTATGAATTTCACCCTTTGATATTTTATGTGTATTTAAATTTACCTTTTTTTACAAGAACATGTATGTAAAGTTACTTTCAAAAAGTTACTCTTTTACTCCATTAGGGAACTGCATTGACTTAATGGTTTATTTGTAATTTCCAGCTACATTTGTCCTCCACCATCCAGAGCATGGCCATGCTGTTGTTCTCCCTATTATTTCTATCATTATCGATGGCACACTGGTGTATGATAAGGATAAACCTCCATTTGCCTCCTTCATTTCCTTATTTTGTCCAAATGATGAGGTAATTCCATAATTTCATTTCCACTGATTCTCTTGCATATTTTGTTGGTCTTCTCTGTCCATTGGCAATGAATATATTGGTTTAAAGACATGCATTCTTCATCAATCTTTGCAGAATGAATATTCTGAGCAATGGGCACTTGCATGTGGTGAGATTCTACGAATATTGACCCACTATAACCGTCCAATCTATAAGGTTGAGCAACAACAAAGTGAACACAGTGGCACCAGAAGTGGAGACCATGCCACTAGTAGCACTACTGCTGCAGATCGTAGTTCATCTCATCCCTCTTCTGTAAATAGTGAGAGACGGCTTTCTAGGCCCTTGTCCCCTTGGATCACTGATATACTACTTGCTGCACCTCTTGGTATCAAAAGTGATTACTTTAGATGGTATGTACCTGTTCTAGCTTGGGATGATTTGAAGATCTGCTTAGTTCTTGACATGCTGTGGAAAATATCTGCAAATTTCATGCCTCTTCCCCCTGCCACCTTTTTAGAACTTTGAGTGTGGCTATCTTGCCTATCTAGATTTCTGAATGAGACTCATTTTGTCATGGAGTAATTGGTGGGATTGAACATTTTGCCGTATCATCAAGTTATATTATGCTGTCTGCAGTCTGCTTCATCTCATATACCTAAGCAAAAGACTAAGTTTCTTCCTTTCAAAGGGCATTCAGTCATCATTTGGTAACAGCTCTCCCAAAGTAAAGAGCAGAAAAATTGTGAATGACATTCAGCTTCTAACATGAAAAGCTCTCTTAGAAGCTAGTATATATGCATAAACATATCTGCAGATTTTTCATTGTGCAAATGCAATTGGTTAGCATTTAGTCACAATCTATTCTAACGCCTGCAGGGTATAAGTTCTGTTAATTGGCCATGTTTTGATTAAAGCAAGGAGCTATATGCTACTTTCTTCTTTATGCCTGCTCTTTTGTATGTATGCCGCGCGCGTGAGTGTGTGTGTGTTGGAGGGTTGGGGGGGGGGGGGGGAGCAGGGTTGCAATCATGAAAATTTTAAGCTTTAGCTGTAGCAAATGGAGGGTTAATGCTTGAAGATGAAGCAGTAGACAAGGGGTAAAAATTTGATTGAATCTAGTGTTGGAGGGAATGGAGATATTGCTAGAAAGAGTGGGAGCACATTCTTTGCCAATTTTGGTCTTTATTTTTTATTTTTTATTTTTATTTTTATTTTTTTTGCCTAATCTCTATATGGCACAAATACAAGGCATATTAGTAACTGCCATTTGGAAGGCTCCCATATTTGTTTGATATGGTTGAATGGTTTCCCTTCCCATTATACGTGAATATATGTCTCTACTTGGCAATTACTTGATTCAATTGCTTACCATGATAGGTGCGGTGGTGTTATGGGAAGATATGCTGCTGGAGAACTAAAGCCACCTATGATTGGTGAGTAATTAGCCTCATATCTTAAGTTTGACCTTCTTTTTTTTTTGTCTTGAGAATTTTCAAATTTTAGGTGTCATGTCTTTGTGAAGGATCATTGTAGTACATGTGCTCATGAGCTGATTCCCTGAATATTTCACATTTTTCGTTTTTCTTTTCAATATCATCACAATGAGAAGTTGACAGCATGTTTTATGACGATTTGGTAGAAAAAATATGATGTCAAGTTTATTTTAACTTTTTATTCTCCTAAGTCTCAACAAGTTGGGTATTCCTCAGATAATGAAGCCTCTCTTCCCAGTTTGTGTAATATTTTAATTCTCCTTTATAACTCCAAGAAGTGTCATAACTCTTTGAAAACTTCCACTATTAAGAGAAAAATACTGAAAATCCAAATTTGATGGTGTATCGAATGATGTGTACGTTAGCCTTCTTTTTGGTGGGGTATTTTGTGTGTGTTTGTGTGCATGTGCAAAAACATTGATTTTATCTTCGTTTAACAACCATGATGTCTATTGTAACACTTTCTCATCCTAAAAAAGAGAGATTAAAAGAGAGCACAAATACTTGCTTCGGAAGTAAACTAACATATCTAGCATTATGCCTGAAGTGTGTTTAGCTATTATGAGGTAGAAAGTAAGAAGTTTGAATTAACCCTTCCCATTGTCCTAGAAGTTAAAGGAGTCATGTTAGTCCGTGAAACAAAAACCGAAGTCTTCAAATCCTTCTTCCAAGTCCGTTCATCCAAACTTGAAAGCGGTCAACTCGATCTTGGACTCTTGGTTGATTAAAAGGTGCATATTCAAGTTTTTGTATAATAGTAATACGCCCCTTGCCATACAAGGATCTGAATGCTTAGTTTTGTCACTACTATTAGTTGGTGATCAGTCTTAAAACTATATTAATATTAAATAGTTTACAGTATGGTGACTCTGTTGGGAAGTTCTGAGAGCATCATATCAAATCTACTTTTCTTTATATGTATGTACGGCTCTTTTAAATAACTAAAACACAAGAAGTTTTACATCTGCCGTTGATAAATAACAATGTGACTGTCATCTTTTATATATAGAATTCCTTAAATTCATTTGTCTTTTATAATTGCAAATTTTACAGTTATTTATCAGAAAGTTTCATAGTTGTTTTATTTGAAAGTTGTTCTTGGGCTGCTTATCATATATGACATCTTAATCACCAATTACTTTTTGTGTGTCTCCAATATTTTGTTAGTTGGATGGTCATTTCTTAATTAAAATTAGTGTTATCAAATTGGTATTCATTGCACCTGCTAACCATTATCAAATATGGTCATCTTCTTCTATCTGTCATCTTAAATGACAATCTGATTTGTCCTTCCTACATTCATTCTACTCATTTTTTTAATTTTTTTTTATCAAGTATAAGATTATTGATTAAGAATTTGTAAATTACTTTGTGATATTCGTTAACTTGTATGATTGTATCTAGTTACATCTTCCAAACGAATGCTATATCAAATGGAGAGAAAGAAAGTTACTCTGGTTATTTAGTTATTTATTATTCCCACCATCCATTCTCCATATTCCTGTATCCAACACCATGTATAATAGTGATCTGAAGTAAGAAGTGGAGATGCATTCTAGTTTCTATGTCACCTTTGTTTTTGAGTTTGGTCATGATCAACATCATTTTTGACAGTGTGCAATCTAAATGCATGATTACCTTAGCACCTTTTGTTTCTAAGTTTAATCTTTCATTTAAAGTAAAGAGTATCATAAGCAGACAAACACATCTTTTATCTTTTTTCTTTGAGTCGGTGATTGATGGGTTTTATGCAATGCTTTCAACTGGTACTATATGGTTCCTTTAGTGCTCCTTTTTTGATGTAGGCAACCACTGTTTTTAAATATTTGATGCAGTGTGATATTACTCATTACCTATTTCATATTTACAATGGTGTGTAAAATTGTGCCAATTGTGCCTTATATGGTTTCAAATCATGATTGAACACTCATGATACAAAAAATTACTTAGAGGTACCCTAACTTTTGAAGAAACAATTTTTTGGTACCCTAACTTTTCAAAACTAATTTTGAGGTACCCTTACTTTTAGGATTAGAAATTACTAGGTGAATTTCCGGCGAAACTCCGATTGATTCAAATCATTTTCGTCCACAAAAACAAAGGTCATTTTCGCCTACAAAAACACTTAATCAATTTTCCGCCTAAAACTCACTGGTGAATTCAAATCATTGGCCGGAAATTCACCTAATTATTTCTAATTCTAAAAGTTAGGGTACCCCAAAATTAGTTTTTAAAAGTTGGGGTACCAGAAAAACATTTCACCAAAAATTAGGGTACCCCTTAGTAATTTTTTGCTCATGATAACTGTCATTTTTAGTTTGCTTTGCATATATGAAGGGTAAACATTTTTCCCCCAATGCCAGGGGAGTGAGGGAGAGAGAGAGAGAGAAGGGGGGGGGGGGGGGAGGGGGGTGTTACTCTTACCTTAAAAGACATGTCGAGTGTCAATTATACCAATTTGCTCTAAAGACTTTGACTTGGATGACTGGCAGTGCACACAACGTTGGGAAGTCTGCTTTTGTTATGTCGTAGCATTAAATTGATTTATGCCTGCCCTTTTAATCACTACATTCATGTTCTCGTTCTTCACATGAACTTTGTGGCAGACTGAAGAATACTGAGGGGCCTTTGTAGTTGAGTGTGTGTGGTATGTGGTATGTGGAGAGGAAAATCAGTTCTTTGGTTGACATCTTTGGGTGCTGAACTACACATATCTATGAAAATTCATTTTGCTGATATATTCAGTTTTGTTTCATTTATGTATATCAAATTGGAGATAATAAGGATTATTCCCATTTTGAAAAGATGATTGAGGTTAAACACATTCACAGACTTCACCGTTGCAGATTAACAACTTGCATTGACTTTTTTGCCCTACAGCTGTGTCCAGAGGGAATGGGAAACACCCCCAGCTGATGCCTTCAACACCACGTTGGGCTGTTGCCAATGGTGCTGGCGTTATTCTCAGTGTGTGTGATGAGGAAGTAACTCGCTATGAGACTGCTAGTTTAACAGCAGTTGCTGTTCCTGCCCTTTTGCTTCCTCCTCCAACAACAGCTTTGGATGAGCATCTAGTTGCTGGGTTACCAGCACTTGAACCATATGCACGGTTGTTTCATCGGTAAATTACTGAACATGGTATTATAGTTTCGTTCCTATTGTGTATTTTCATTTTCGCATGTCTGATTTCGTTTGCTGCACAAAGGTATTATGCAATTGCTACACCTAGTGCTACCCAGAGGCTGTTGCTTGGACTTCTTGAAGCACCTCCATCATGGGCTCCAGATGCACTTGATGCAGCTGTACAACTAGTGGAACTCCTCAGAGCAGCTGAGGATTATGCAAGTGGCATGAGAGTAAGATCAACTTCCTTTTGAATTTTACCAGTCTATAAAAGTTTATCTGCTTTCCCATAAAATTAAATAAATTTCCCTATCAAAAAAATCTTTCTGCTTTTCCTGTTGTTCGGTTGATGCATGTATCCTCCTAAGCGGCTTGTTTCTGCTTGACTTTTGTCATAATCATATTTTAATGATAAGAGGGGAATTGATACTACCATCATCAAAAAGTACAATGTGTGACTTTTGCCATCATATAGTTTGATTTTCACTTCTTCACTATCCTCTATGTTTACCTTTCATATTAGTGGGGGCAATCTTTAATTTCCATTTAATTCTCGAATGAAAGTCAATCATTCTCTTTTCTCACATACAAGTATGAGTGTATGACAAATCATAACCTATGTGTAAATATTTATGTGAGGGAAAGTTTGCAACATAATCTTCATCTAAGTTCACAAACATTCATAGCTACCTCCCTTTAGTATTTTACAATTATGTTGTACAGACAACATATATAATTCTTTGACAACATATATAATTCTTTGTTCAGACAACATATAGCTAACTGGATTCGTTTTTCTCCCCCAGAAACACAACCGTTGTTTATCATTATAGTAGTTTTGAGTCTATGACCCCTGAATTTCAGCTATTGCTGAATTCAAGTTACTTTCCTCCATATATACTCTAGGGCTTATGCTAAGGATGTGCTTCTAGCTTCATTTGAAGAAGATGGCTTTATGAAGTCCTCTTGTCCAACAAGACAATAGCAGTTTTATTTGAAAACTTTTTCTCGAAATAAACTTACCTTCTACCGATTACCTTTATTTTTTTTTCCCGTTTGTGTGCGTGTGTGTTATGAGGCAGTGTTTGTGAGATTGGGATTCAGCATAAGAACTGTATAACAAACTGAGACCAATTAGAACTAGCTAAATGACTTATATGCATTTAAGAGCTAGTGGTGGTGAAATGCATGCTTAGAATCATTTAGATTGAGGAGAGTTTTTCCGTTTCGGACGTTTTTTTTCAGAAAGAAGACCGGGGGGGGGGGGGGGTAAATTAATATCGAGTTCCTAGCAGGGTTCAATATGTGGTATCTTGTTTGTCCTATCCACCATGTTCTTGGAGAAGTTCAGTTGAGCCATCATTTCCAGTAGTAACGATTATGTTCATCTTTTTGTTACTAGTGTAAAAGGTCATCTCTTCTAAGTCTTAACTCTTACCATGCCCAGAAAATTTAAGAAGAATTTAAGTCTACTCTTACTGTCTTTTCCTTAGTAGGGCTCAGTCAGACTCACCTTTTACCTTTATCTATATTGCTCATTTCTGATTCATGCTTATGATAAGTCCACAGTACACACATACATTG
Organism: Portulaca oleracea; assembly: GCA_029582165.1. Lineage (NCBI taxonomy): Eukaryota > Viridiplantae > Streptophyta > Magnoliopsida > Caryophyllales > Portulacaceae > Portulaca > Portulaca oleracea. Next base: position 29,938,849 of record CM055884.1, read on the forward strand.
CAATCTCACTTGGGCCCATTTGCCTGGCAGTGGCTAGTGCTGAAGTTCTCAGAGCCCTTATAACATCTGGGCTTAATAACTGTACTTGATTTCCCATTTTGCAATTTTGTTACAAAAAATTGAACTTCAAAACCAAATTACTGCCAAAAAGCAGAGTTTGGATCTCATTTTAGCAATCGAATTGATTATGCTGGTCTTGCCAGCAATCAATGTTGATTCCTTAAAGGTCCTCTTGGGACTTCCTAGGCATTGTCATGCTCCTTAATTGAGGGGAGTGGATTTGATGAATCACTTTGTACTTATCTTTGCCACTGGCTAACATCTGGACTATTTGACTCATGCACTACATTTTAGTAATTGAACCTTCAGATGAGAAAACCTCCCAGTAGATTAGTTTCTCTGGTAATGCTGCCTTTGTGCCTTGTTTGGCAAAGGTTTTGGTGAAGGATCCAACAAGATGGGCTAACTTAAGCTTATCACTTGGTTGATGTATACAATTTCTTGCATTTTCAGATTTTTATTTGATCCTTCATAGGTTGGCTTAGTAGGATTAGTGCTCTAGTTGTGAAAGCTCATAATATACTAACTAGCATTTGACAACCCATGTGATTCACATAAGATTGATTTTATGTAATCTATTTTTTGGGGGTAACTTTATAAATTATCAATTCAAATAATAATTAGAAATTATTGAAAAAGTTTAAAGCAATTGTGCAATCATCATTTTATGTTTTTTCTTTGTGTAAATTGTTTTTGAAATTAGTTTGAAGAATATAGAAGTGGAAGCATACTAAAGGTTCATACTACTTGCACTATCCTTATTTTAAAATAATTAATTTCAGAAAAAGAATATAACGTCATTTGGTATTATCATACATCAAGAAACAAATTTAAACTTTATTTACAAAACTGCAATGAGTTTAATTTTAAATCTTATTTATCTATTTATAAACTAATACAAATAAATTAGGGGATCAATCTTTAAATTATTAGTAAGTTTACTTTAGTTTTCTTTGTAGAAGAGATGATGTTTGCTTGAAAAGAAATGTTACAATGACAATGACAAGTCCATTTCCTTTTTGTTTTTGTGATTTTAGTAAAATACAACGTAACTATAAATTAAAGGATTTTTATGAGCTTAATTTATTGGCTACAATATCTTATTGTGTATTATATTTTTATATTTTATCAACATTTTAATGACAAAATTAAGAATGGTGTACTAAGGTATAATTACAGTAAGATATAATATGATTATCAATTTTATTTCAAAGAATAGCATTTGTTATTTACTAAATTATTTTGGCTTGGAGGTAGCGTAGGAATGCCCAAACCTCTAAAATTTTTCCATCTAGGTGTTGAATACCTTGGGTATTTTCAGTTTAATATATCTATTGATATGTGGCTCAAATATTTAGTGAAAGACAATTCAGGAAAATGAAACAAAACTCTCTGAGGGTTTCGATCTTCCCGTAAGCACTTGTAAGATAGGTTCATCAAGACTTTAGTTTCGGAATAGTAGGAGCTTTTGGTCTTCATCTATTATATAGCTTATGTTTTGGATGTATGTAGTCTTTTCTGGGTTGAAAGTGTATACCCATTCCAGGATCCTTATATATTATTAATGTACTCTTTCGCCATAAAAAGTAAGATTTAAAATATGTAGTAAGGGTAGGAGAAACTATAATCAGTGAATCATTTTGACAACGTGCAAGACTGTTCACGCAAGCACTGTGATCTCTAAAATCAGCTCCTTTCCATTTCGGAATCCTTTGTTTCATTCAATTTTGTCGCGGGTGATTATATTTTATTAACCTTCCCTAGTTCTTCATGTAACTTTTTTGCTGTCTTATTCGAAAGATGGCATTCAACTCTTATCGTATGTGTTAGTCTTGTTGTTCTTGCTACGCTTACGTTAAGACCTCCTAGACATCACTATTTTTCAAACATCTCTAGGGAGCACTTCATTATCCATGTTACTTGGATGTCTGTTGTTAGCAACAATGGCATAATGCCATAATCTATAAAGCCTGCCTTATCAGTGACGATGAGTTGGAATCTTCAATGCATTGGCCTTGCTTTAGTTACACACTGGGCTCATCCAAAGTTCAAGCCTTTTCCTTTCAGGAGTAATGTACTTCTGTGGGATAAGTTACAGAATCTATGTTTCATCTGCTTGCATTAAAGTTTTTCATTGTAATTTGATAGTTGTAAACTATTTCTCTGTGGGGTCCAGTGAAAAAAATGCTGCCAAATTGTGCATCCACACGACCTTTATGAAACTGGGTACTGGTATCACGTGCAGGGTAATGTTTCATAATTTGAGCTCTGCAAAGAGCCAGGTGTTGGTGCTCTTGTATAATAATTCATAAAGTTAATGATGGTTACAGTAACATCAACATTCTGTCAGACAGTTTAAAATATTGAGCAAAATGTCTAGTGAATATGAGTGATAATAGCATGTACTGCGTATTATGAACAAACATGAATAAAGTAATGAATATTGCTGTCATTTTGACAATCTACCTGCATTGTGGCTGTAATTTGCCATCAATGCATGTGATTGCAGTTCTAATACAGATGACTAGATTAGTTTTGGCATCACATTCAGCAGAAAAACCTTGATGACATAAGTATCCTTGCTGTTTAGTGGCTTTAATTTGTTTCCATGACTATGGTTTGAGTAGTTTTTACTAGTCTCCAAAATTTTTCAGTTTTAAAAACCTCCATTTCTGTGAATTTTTGTTTTTCTGTCATTATTGACCTGTAACAGCTCAGTTTTCTGGTAGTTACTACTTGCTACTTACAGCATTTACTTTTTAGATGCTTCAAATAATAATTGTTAACTTTTTGGGGTTAATGTTCTCTTCAGTGAGTGTAGAATCCTTTCTATTATCTTCACAGGGTGCTAGTTTATTTCTGACTAACTTACTAGAATTTGAATTCATTTCTGTGATTACGTTATCTTTTTCATCGCCTCTTTGACGAATTAATTGGTTCATTACTGTTAAAACTCTTGAAGGCACATTTTAGCCTAGTGATGGGTTTTTGTCTTTTGCCATAGGAAGCATGTTTCATTGTCTCATGTATATAACATTTTACTGGGTTTAACTCTTGTATAGTAGTTAGTCTCTTAAAGAGTGGGACGTTTCAGTTGAATGCATGACGATTTGAAGAGGATTTTTTTTTTGTTTTGGGGGGGGGGGGGGGTGTTTCAGTCTTTATAGGCGATTGGAGAAAATACAGAAGAACACCAACATGTCAGCCATGTACAAAAGGGCAACTACAAAACTTATCAAGCTACATGGTCTTACAGTTATAATATGCTCACAACAGGCAATGATCTCACTCCAGATAAGATGACTTTTTAGCAAACATCTGCAGATGTGTTTCCTTCCAATTTTTCCTCTATATTATTCTTACTGCTGCTGGGGAAAAAATCTCTTTACAACCAAGGAAATAGCTTCCAAATTCTAGAGCTGAACTCAATTCTTTCCTCAATTCTCTATTCATCTTTTACTACTCGGTTGTATCCAACAAACCCCATTATAGGGGAACCACAATGCAAAAGAGAAGGCTATGGCAGGATGGCTTATTAAAAAGGCGTGGTCCGCTGCTTTCACCTGTAACGGGAAGAACTCTTGGTTCACCTGGCCTTTTCTGAAGGTTTTTGATTCCTTTTGTTTCTTTTTTGGTTTTCCGCTATCCAGGTAATCCCATTTTCTTCTAGAAATTGGCAAATGAAGTCCCAGGCTGCCCTTCATAGAATCTGTTTGTCCTGTGTTGAGGCATTGTCAATCGACTTCTTGCAGGAGCCAAGTCTTTGTCCTGCCCTCAAAGAGATTCTGTTTGTTACTTCTGTTTATAGATACTACTTAATTCTGGACTTTCACTGCAGAATAAGCTTCCTGTTTTTTAGAGCATTACTTGTAAGATGAAAGAGGTTCAGCTTTGTGTTATAGATAGATTACTACTATAATATAAGGCTTTTAATTCGACATCTCTAATTGCTACTTTAAATCAGATTTTAACAATGTGCAACACCATTGCATATTAAATGGTAGACTTAATTCTGGTGTTGGCAGTTTTGGCTTGGATATTAGTTGCTGTCATTGAGACATGTGTACATTGAAACAATGGGTTGATGTAGCTGCAGATTCATTTAAATATGTGAGTCTCATTCTCCTTTCTTGAATCATCACAGCTCAATCTTGAGAAATACAATTCTATTTTTTGGGTGAAATAGTCATCAATACCTTCCATGTCCCTTGTTATGATTTTGAGGAACGAGCTTGTTTCATGATGGATTCATGTGAGAAAGGTGCTTGTTTCATGATGGATTCATGTGAGAAAGGTGCCTAAAATACCAGTGAGTAAGTTTGTCCTCTGCAGTTAATCTGAGAAAATATTATGTCTTTGTGTTTCTCCGCTGAGGAGTTTGTAGATGGATGGTACTTTGATCCTAAAGCTTCAACATTGATGACGAATTTTGTTGCCAATTGTGCTGACAAGCAAGTCTGTTGGAGCTCCTCTTCCTGTAATCCCTCTAGCACCTCTAACTAAAAGAGAAATTTGTAGAATAATCTACAAATGCAAATATTTTCCGACAGATACTATTTACTATGTTATTATCATTGTCTGGTTAGTCATGCATTCTGAAACTTCTTTTACCACAATCCTAAAAGGCTGAACTGCACCACTAACAAGTAACAACAATGGTCACAAAAACCAATATGGGCCCCTCTCTTTGTACCCAAACAGCTGCCCTGCCTAAGATGTATGCAGTTTCACATTTTTATGGAAGATGTTTTCTCAAAGATTCCTGAAAATGATTTCCATACAAAATACTACACATGGTAGTAGCAGTTGTCTAACTAGGAGGAGGAAAAACAATAGGAGAAATAATATCTGATGATAGTCATAGTGAGAATAATGAATTAATAGAAGTGTCAGTTTTGTAGATGCCTTCATCCTGTGGCATTATTCATCTTAGAAGATGTGCGTGTGTGTGTGTGTAGAAGTATCATTAACATAGGCAGTAATATTTGTATTAATGAGTGAAAGCATTGGTTTGAATGGTTCTGGGAGTTTTGAACTGGAGTAGGAGAATAGAATATTGTGACAGCTTGTCAACGCTGCCTCACTGGGGGGTTTGTCCAAAAAACGATGGAAAAGGTAGAGTAGCTGGCTTGATTTTTGCTTCTCTTCTCTATGTAACTATTAGGTCCATTTCTGAACATCAACTTCTCACAATCATTCACCCATGTTAAGTCACTCGGCTGCTTACCTTTTCTTCTAACATTCTGATTTTCATACTGTGCATATGAAGATTTCTGATAAGCTATATTAGTTTAAAATATTTAAGATGCTATGATTTATAAATTTCTAGTAGAAATAGAAGTGCGTGAGGTGCCGGAAAGGCCTGTAACGGCATTACCCTAGTTCAGATGTGGCCGCATCATAAAAACCAATGATCCACATCAGTCTACTTGGCTCCTGTGTTGCTGCTTCCATTTTCATTGTGGGCCACTACAACCTTTGACTGCCACATGGGCTCAATAGAAATAGCCTCTGCGTTCTTTCTACTTTTGAATCTTTGATTTATTTATTTTTTTGGATTGGTTAAGCTGGCCAACCAGTGAAGTTGTTGCTTAATACAAGTCTTGGAGTATTATAGAGCTCTGAGTTTATTTGCTTCAATTGGAGGTAGGAGCATCAAGAAAGAATAGTTCATTGTATATGACGAGCTTCTAATTGTTAGATTCCGAGGAAACTCTTAACAAGTTGACATGAGATTTCCATTTATCAACTTCGAATGCACACAGGACAACCACCCGACTTTTTCCAAGCCAGTTTATTGAGTGATGAGGCCAACAACCAAGGGTTTTCTCCCCGCCCATCATTTTCTATTGACTGCTGCCTTTTGGGCATATTTTTCATTTATTTCCATATTAGTTGTAAAATGATTTGTTTACTTTGCTTATTTACATGTGGATGCTTGCAAAATAGCATAGGAAATCAAACCAATTGACAGTTACTCTGTGGTCGATCACAGGGCAGGGGTCTTGGGTTAGCTTTACCTATTCTGTTAAGAGAGCTTATAAACAATCTGTTTATCTGAATGCCATTTATTAATATTTGGACCTTCTTTTGTATGTTTACACAGTTACCAAGAAACTGGATGCATTTGCATTTCCTGAGAGCCATTGGCATTGCAATGTCTATGAGAGAAGGTGTCGCTGCTGATGCTGCAGCCGCATTGTTATTCCGAATACTTTCTCAGCCTGCCTTGCTTTTTCCTCCCTTGAGACAAGTTGAGGGGGTTGATGTCCAACATGAACCTTTAGGTGGCTATATTTCATCATACAGAAAGCAGGTACATTATTTTTGAGTGAGGACTGAACCTCAAAAACCAAAGGAAAATATTTGTATGCCAATATCTAAAAAACTGATCATTACTTCCATCTGGTGCACCCAGTTAAAAAGTTGCTCATTTAACTTTTATGTTTTATTGTCTTAACTACAACTAATTTATCTTGTGCAGATAGAAGTGCCTGCTGCAGAAGCAACTATTGAAGCCACCGCACAGGGGATTGCATCAATGCTTTGTGCCCATGGTCCAGAGGTGGAATGGAGAATTTGTACCATATGGGAAGCTGCTTATGGTTTGATCCCGTTAAGTTCTTCTGTCGTCGATCTCCCTGAAATCATAGTCGCCACACCACTACAGCCTCCTCTATTATCATGGAATTTGTACATACCTCTGCTCAAAGTGTTGGAGTATCTCCCTCGTGGAAGCCCATCTGAAGCATGTCTTATGAAAATATTCGTTGCCACCGTAGAAGCAGTTCTGCAAAGGACATTTCCACTCGAGTCTTTTGTAGAAGAAAGCCGAAGATCAAGATTTAGTTCGGGAGCAGGATCAGCATCAAAGAATCTTGCTGTCGCAGAGCTGCGAACTATGGTTCACTCATTGTTTCTAGAATCATGTGCAACTGAAGAACTTGCTTCACGCTTACTTTTTGTGGTGCTAACTGTCTGTGTCAGTCATGAAGCTCACACAAATGGGAATAAAAAATCTAGGACTGAGGATACTTATGTTGATGACACTGGAAGACACTCAGAATCAAGTGGGTGTAGTTCTTCCAGTTCAAAAGATGCAAAAAAGCGAAGAGACTCCAGAGTTAAGAAATCAAAAAAACAAGGGCCTGTAGCAGCATTTGACTCCTATGTTCTGGCAGCTGTTTGTGCTTTAGCCTGTGAACTTCAGCTATTTCCTTTGGTTGCAAGTGGATCTAATCCTCCAAATTCTAATGATGCAAAAGAAGTACTCAGGTCTGTAACGCTAAATGGTTTATCTAATGAATTTCAAGGCGGTATGGACTCTGCTGTCCGTCATACTCGTAGGATATTGGCGATTCTCGAAGCTTTGTTTTCGTTAAAACCTTCTTCGATTGGCACATCCTGGGGGTACAGTTCAAATGAAATAGTTGCTGCTGCTATGGTTGCTGCCCATGTTTCTGAGTTGTTCCGGCGGTCAAAAGCCTGCATGCATGCCCTTTCTGTTTTAATGAGGTGCAAATGGGATAATGAAATCCATACCCGTGCATCTTCGCTCTACAACCTTATAGATATTCACAGCAAAGCAGTTGCATCCATCGTAAACAAGGCAGAACCCCTAGAAGCGCATTTATCACACACACCAGCTTGGAGGGATTCCCCATCTATGATCAATGGCAGAAAGCGTAATGAATGTACAGATTCTGTGTGTTTTCTGTCTGATGTCACATCAACACTGGATTGTCAAGATGCGTCTCATTCAAAGAATTTGCTTAATTGCAAGACAACATTATACACAACTGATAACACTGGAAGTACCTCGGGTAAAAGGATTGCAAGCCTCCAGTTAGATGCATCAGATCTAGCTAATTTTCTCACAATGGATAGGCATGTAGGATTCAATTGCAGTGTACAAATTTTCCTGCAATCAGCACTTGCTGAGAAACAAGAACTTTGCTTCTCTGTGGTTTCGCTTCTCTGGCACAAGCTTATTGCATCACCCGAGACGCAACCCAGTGCGGAAAGTACCTCCGCTCAGCAGGGATGGAGGCAGGTAGGCATTTGGGAACTTCACCTTGTGATTTGTGAATCTACTGATGCCATGGTTGAGCTTTGTCACTTGTTTTAGATGTGCCTTTTTTTAATTTTTTTTAATGTCTATTATTGTTAATCTTATCGACCATTCATCATTGACATCCCTGTGCCACTGGCTGCTATACCTTTTCCCAATTCTGGTTCCAAGTTTGCTCTGCCCTATAAATTTATGCTCGTCTCTCCTTTTATTATTTGGTGCAGGTGGTTGATGCATTATGCAATGTTGTTTCTGCCTCACCAGCTAAAGCAGCTGCAGCAGTTGTTCTTCAGGTCAACTTTTTGTTCAATCTACGATATCCATATCTGTAATATTCATTTAGCTATCAATAATTCATCTGATTGGAACATGAGTATATAGGATGCACTAATGTACTAACCCTTTTTTTCAAAAAAAAATAAAAAAAAATAAAATTGAGCAGGGAACAAATATGTTTAGCCTTTAGGCTTCTGCAGGATGCAATCCTTTAAAATTGTTGCTAGACGTTTTAACTGCTGATGTTCTATTTGCATAGTCACTTTTCCTGTCTTGTATTTTGGTCAGGCGGAGAGGGAGTTACAGCCTTGGATTGCAAAAGATGATGATCAGGGCCAAAAAATGTGGAAGGTCAACCAGCGAATTGTGAAATTGATAGTGGAATTGATGAGAAATTATGATTCCCCAGAGTCATTGGTGATACTGGCCAGTGCTTCAGATCTTCTACTCCGCGCAACAGATGGAATGCTGGTTGATGGGGAAGCTTGTACTCTGCCGCAACTGGAGGTGAGATATTAGCCACATGATCTTTATCAGATAAGCAAGTATGCCGGAAGTGATTAGTGCCACAATATACCTACTATACTATAGCTTATCGTCACCAAAGCAATTTTCTCTTTTGTCATGGTCTCTTGTTTTTATTGTTCAGGTGGGGTTTGGGTCAATGTTAATTTTAGGGTATAGTTAGAACAACTGGGTGGAGTTGGATTGGACCAAACTTGCATTAATTCTTTCAGGTTAAAGTTGTCAGATTGTTATCATTCTGTCTGAAAAGGATATTGAAAAATGTTACCTCCAGGTTGGTTGGTGCGCTGGTTCAATGTAGACTTTAGTTTTAGAGTTCGGTTGCCTGTTCAGGATTCCTACATTACTCGACACGGGCACTGGTGTTCGGTATGGACACAAATATGGGTGTCACTTTGCTACTTACAAAATATTTCGGGGATTTTAATTGTAATTAGACGAGTGTCGTACCCTTTAACGTGACAAGGATTTGAGGGGGTATGGTAGGGAAGATAAAGAGTCGGAGTAACATAACAGGATGCGTAGTTTCAAGTAATCGAAAATAAATAAGCTTTACTGAGACTAATCTTGGTAGACTGTTACCAAAATATGACAAGGTTTCACCAAATACATGGGAGTTGCATTCTCATTGTTACAATTACATCACCTTGACTTTCTTAAGATAACGCCCTTGAGAGTGGCTTTTAGCTTTTTATCATAAAATGTACTTGTTAGGGAGATCTTAATGAAATTTGATGCGCTATGTTAAATTTGGCAGCTCCTGGAAGCAACTGCAAGAGCAGTTCAACCAGTGTTGAAATGGGGAGAATCTGGATTAGCTGTCGCGGATGGTCTCTCCAATCTGTTAAAGGTAAACCGTGTAAATGTATGGATTTCTTGAAGGAGCGAGGTATAGGGAGGGAGGCATTTTGAGATGGGGTTTGTTTTCTTGTTTTGCAGTGCCGTCTACCAGCTACTGTGACATGCCTATCGCATCCAAGTGCACATGTTCGTGCTCTCAGCACTTCTGTTCTTCGAGATATACTGCACAATAGATCGATAAAATCAAATTTGAAACATGAGAATAAGAACAGGATCCATGAAACGCCTTACCAATATGTGCATTTGGGCATCATCGATTGGCAGGCTGATATCGAGAAGTGTTTGACATGGGAAGCTCATAGTCGACTTGGTAGAGGGAAGACCGTCCAATATCTTCAGACTGCAGCCAAGGAACTAGGTTGTACAATAACCATTTGATTATCCTTGTATTGTATTCTCTGTTATTATTGGGTGACCGTAAAGTGGATTTACTTAGTCTCAATCAACATCTAGCTTCATTTCCCAGATAATTTGGCTCTTCATGGCATTTTACGACAGGGAATATACACTTTTTCGGCTTGGATACCAACTTCATCAATGCTTTATTGCATATGAATTATTAGCTGAGGGGAACCCTCTTCCTACTGTGGCCTCATTTAGCGATACAGTGTTGCTATACAAAAAAGGGGGAGAATTCTTTCACAAATTTCATTGATAGTGAAAACCACAGTGAACAATAATTCTGAAAGTTTTGGAAAAAATTGTTTAAAGGGGCCGTATATTTTTCAAAAATTGGTTGGAAAGTCACCACTATTTTTACAACATAGCACTCAAGTCCAACTACTTTAGTCACTTCATCTGGCAAAAAATGCAGACATTGCAATTAAGAGACATTGAGATTGAAGTTTGATGTATAATGGGATCAAAGATTAGATATTAATCAATTATACATCAATGACAGAAGTGTAACCAATCTGAATATGGGATGCCTCACGTGAATTAGGGTTATGGAAGAGAGTATCACGTGAAAGACAGGATCTTGGAAAGGCTATTTGTGACGTGAGGTCTTTCTTGGGAGAGAGTATGGAAAGATTGAATCTTTGAGAGAGAAGAGAGAGAGAGTGGACGATTGTTGGGGGAGAGAGAGAGGGAGGACGTTTGTTGGTTGTTTATGAGAGAGAGAGTTGACCTTGGGGGAGGAGAGAGAATGAGAGTATTTAGAGTTGATTGCCTTAGGGTTTGTTTTATCTAACTAAAAGGATAGAAAGATAAAAAGGGGTAGTTCAAGGGATCTATCTTGACACAGAAACACCACAAGAAGAAACCCTAGGGCTACTTGACCTTCAACCTAGTTACAGAAACACCTTCTAGGTTTAGGGATCAAGCTCTTCCTTACCACTTGATTTGCGACAATCAAGATACAATAAGAGAGATCAACGAGGTTCTCACGAAACACTCAAGTGGTAAGCTAAAAGCTTATTTGTATTCATGGCTAAAGACTGATTGTCTAAAACGATTACAAGCCTAAGCTATTTATACTAGACTAGTCCTAATCATAATAGGACTCTATACTTGGCGTGCAAGCCAAGGACTCCTACTTCTAGACGCCTAACTAACCTTATCCTCCTTGGATTAGGATTCCTCATTCTAAGGGGGAGTTGGTTATAACAATATTAATCCTATTAGGAATTGGCTTTCCTAATCCAAGATGGATTGGTTACAAAATTAAGCCATCCTTATCTAGGAATAACAAGACTTGGTACCAAAGCTACCATATCACACGCCGCTCACATCCTCGAGGCTATTCTAGAACATTCTAGACTCCTATGACTTGATGTCCAAGTTTATAGATATTACTTGGCATCTTACATGACTAGAAATAATATAAATATAATATAAAACTCACAAATAACAACTAAATGCTAAAAATGGGAAGTTTACATCCAAAAAGCCACAACTGTGAAATTCAAACTGAAATGGTCAAAACTGTGAAATTCACTTTGTGCTTGGTACTAGGCATTGGACATGTACTTGGAGTTTCTTTTGGACGAGATTTGCATGGGCTTGGACCCTCTAGGATGTTTGGACATCCTCTTGGAACAAAGAGCATTCCATATGGTCGGCCTTTAGGCCTCCACCTTGTGTCCTTCTTCCTTGGCCCTCTTTTCTTCCTTGTAGTTGGGCTGAATCATCTTTGTTGGGCCTGGGCTGGATGGATTCCTTTCATGAAGGACCCTATCTGTATCCTTGTGTTTCCATTGGGCCTTCTTGATTGGGCATAGGGGACTTGGCGTGGGTTGTTTTACATCATTTCCCCCTTGTTGAAAGAAGTTTGTCCTCAAACTAGGAGGATCAAGAACTTCAACCGGCCCATCATTCTCCTTCTCGTGATCGAGGGTCTCCATAACAGATGGGAGACGAAGAGCATGTTCCTCCATGTGAGCTATGGTCTCATCAGTAGGTATGAGTTGAAAGATCTGATCTTTCTCACTTTTTCTATGCATGAATGTGTCATCAACACACTTGCCGACGAGGGACTTCAAAACCTGATTCATAAGTCTTATAACAGTAAAGAGAACATTAGTTAGGCCACAAGGTGTGACTAACCATATATGGAGACTTCCTTTTGTTTTGATAGCAGTAGTCCCTTCTTGAATTCGAGCCTTTGTCTTTGATACCCTTATACCCTTCGCTGGAAGATCTTCTTGCCTTTGATCCTTTGGAGGATCATTAAGTTTGAGGGTTGCCATGGTTAGGGCTCTCGTTAGTAGGCTTTTTGTAGCTAGGTTTTGTGTTTAGGCTCGAGGGAATGATCTCCTTATGTTCACTAAACTCAGGGCGTTCAGTGATCATGAAAGTGATGAGCTTTGAGTCACTTCCCTTAGGTTTGGACAAGTTGGATGCTTTTAGGGAGCTAGGTTACCAAACAACGTTGATTCACCTTTAAGCCTTTACCCTGGTTGAGCCATTGAACAATGTATGGCGATGGGTGAGGGCTCGTAGGGAGTTGAAGCTTGTTCACCATAGTAAGAGAAGCTGCGTTAGTACAACTTCCACCATCAATGATCAAAGAACAAACTTTCCCTTGCACAGTACAACGAGAATGGAAGATGGCTTCCCGTTGTTGTTGATCTTCAGGATTAGGAGAGCTATTGAGAACTCTCCTCATAGCCAACATCTCTCCTTCATCTGGTTCCTCCACAACTTTTTCTGCAGATTCTCCATGATCAGCGCATGCTTCTTCCTCCACATCTTCCGGTTCAGGTTCAAAGAGAGCGTTTTGAAACTCCATGAGTGTGATGACTCTATTGTTAGGGCATTCAGAGGCTATGTGGCTGAGCCCTTGGCACCTGAAGCACCTCCTATCAGTTGGCGTGGCCTGTATGGGTTTGAGGACGGTTTGAGGTGGGGTTGGGGCATTTTTGTGGTGGACGTTTGGGAGGTGGGTTGGCTCTTTTGTGGAGTGTAAGTTTGGGATGAGTAGGGGCTTCTTTGTGAAGTAGGGTTTCTACTTATTGCCTCCTTTCCCCGTCTCTTTCTTTGCTGTTCCACTTTTGTTAGCCAAAGTACTTAATTCATCAAGAGTTTCATAAGGTTGAAGTTCTACCACATACCTTATGCTTTCATTCAATCCAGCAAGATACCTCACAAGAGTTTGAGGTTCATCTTCTTTCAGATTACACCTTCAGAGCAGGTGTTCGAATTCTTTATTATATTCCTCTACACTTTTGCTTCCTTGGGCTAGTTGTTGCATTTTGAAGTAGTTGTCTTTGAAATAGCTCACAGGAAGAAACTTAGAATGAAGTTTCTTCTTCATCTTTTCCCAAGTTTTGATCTTTTCTTTCCCGACATGCTGTCTCTTCTTCTGTAAGTTAGTCCACCATATACTAGCATGCTTTTGAAGTTTAAGAGCAATGTACTTGACTTTCTTTTCATCATCAATGTCTTTTAGATCAAAGACTCTTTCTACAGTTTGTATCCAGTCAAGAAAAACTTCAGGATCAAGATTACCTTCGAATTTAGGGATATCCACTTTAAAGTCGAGCCTTTCTTCCCTCTGTTCACATCTAGGATGATGTGATCTCCTAGTTGAGCTTGAGGACTGCTCAGCTTCGCAAGGACTCTTGTGGGAGTCCTCCTCTTCAGTTTCTCTAGGCGTTCTGAACTGAATGTTTATGTACTGTTTCAGTTGATCAGCAAGGTAAGGCACATTTGCCTCCAGTTTAGCTTTCTCCTGCAGTAGTTATTCATTAGTAGCATTGCCTCCGTTGTTGTTGCTACAAGAAGCCATGAGTATGAATGGATAGAGGTTTCGTGACTCTGGGAATGGATGGGAATTTTTTTGGCCGTTTTATTGGGTTTTGGGTTGCACAAAAGAAACCTAAGCTCTGATACCACTTTTGATGTATAATGGGATCAAAGATTAGATCTTGATCAATTACACATCAATGAGAGACGTGCAACCAATCTTAATATGGGATGCTTCACGTGAATTAGGGTTATGGAAGAGAGTATCACGTGAAAGACAGGATCTTAGAAAGACTATTTGTGACGTGAGGTCTTTTGTGGGAGAGAGTATGGAAAGATTAAATCTTTGGGAGAGAAGAGAGAGAGAGTGGACGATTGTTGGGAGAGAGAGAGGGAGGACGTTTGTTGGTTGTTTGTGTGAGAGAGAGTTGACGTTGGGGGAGGAGAGAGAATGAGAGTATTCAGAGTTGATTGCCTTAGGGTTTGTTTTATCTAACTAAAAGGATAGAAAAATAAAAAGGGGTAGTTCAAGGGATCTATCTTGATGTAGAAACACCACAAGAAGAAACCCTAGGGCTACTTGACCTTCAACCTAGTTACAGAAACACCTTCTAGGTTTAGGGATCAAGCTCTTCATCACCACTTGATTTGCCACAATCAAGATATAATAGAAGAGATCAACAAGGTTCTCACGAAACATTCAAGGGGTAAGCTAAAAGCTTGTTTGTATTCATGGCTAAAGACTGATTGTCTAAAACGAAGATGGGAGACGAAGAGCATGTTCCTCCATGTGAGCTATGGTCTCATCAGTATGTATGAGTTGAAAGATCTGATCTTTCTCACTTTTTCTATGCATGAATGTGTCATCAACACACTTGCCGACGAGGGACTTCAAAACCTGATTCATAAGTCTTATAACAGTAAAGAGAACATTAGTTAGGCCACAAGGTGTGACTAACCATATATGGAGACTTCCTTTTGTTTTGATAGCAGTAGTCCCTTCTTGAATTCGAGCCTTTGTCTTTGATACCCTTATACCCTTCGCTGGAAGATCTTCTTGCCTTTGATCCTTTGGAGGATCATTAAGTTTGAGGGTTGCCATGGTTAGGGCTCTCGTTAGTAGGCTTTTTGTAGCTAGGTTTTGTGTTTAGGCTCGA
The DNA here is from genome assembly GCA_029582165.1 of Portulaca oleracea. Lineage (NCBI taxonomy): Eukaryota > Viridiplantae > Streptophyta > Magnoliopsida > Caryophyllales > Portulacaceae > Portulaca > Portulaca oleracea. The sequence continues at coordinate 29,953,987 of CM055884.1, forward strand.
GGGAATGATCTCCTTATGTTCACTAAACTCAGGGCGTTCAGTGATCATGAAAGTGATGAGCTTTGAGTCACTTCCCTTAGGTTTGGACAAGTTGGATGCTTTTAGGGGAGCTAGGGTTACCAAACAACGTTGATTCACCTTTAAGCCTTTACCCTGGTTGAGCCATTGAACAATGTATGGCGATGGGTGAGGGCTCGTAGGGAGTTGAAGCTTGTTCACCATAGTAAGAGAAGCTGCGTTAGTACAACTTCCACCATCAATGATCAAAGAACAAACTTTCCCTTGCACAGTACAACGAGAATGGAAGATGGCTTCCCGTTGTTGTTGATCTTCAGGATTTGGAGAGCTATTGAGAACTCTCCTCATAGCCAACATCTCTCCTTCATCTGGTTCTTCCACAACTTTTTCTGCAGATTCTCCATGATCAGCGCATGCTTCTTCCTCCACATCTTCCGGTTCAGGTTTAAAGAGAGCGTTTTGAAACTCCATGAGTGTGATGACTCTCTTGTTAGGGCATTCAGAGGCTATGTGGCTGAGCCCTTGGCACCTGAAGCACCTCCTATCAGTTGGCGTGGCCTGTATGGGTTTGAGGACGGTTTGAGGTGGGGTTGGGGCATTTTTGTGGTGGACGTTTGGGAGGTGGGTTGGCTCTTTTGTGGAGTGTAAGTTTGGGATGAGTAGGGGCTTCTTTGTGAAGTAGGGTTTCTACTTATTGCCTCCTTTCCCCGTCTCTTTCTTTGCTGTGCCACTTTTGTTAGCCAAAGTACTTAATTCATCAAGAGTTTCATAAGGTTGAAGTTCTACCACATACCTTATGCTTTCATTCAATCCAGCAAGATACCTCACAAGAGTTTGAGGTTCATCTTCTTTCAGATTACACATTCAGAGCAGGTGTTCGAATTCTTTATTATATTCCTCTACACTTTTGCTTCCTTGGGCTAGTTGTTGCATTTTGAAGTAGTTGTCTTTGAAATAGCTCACAGGAAGAAACTTAGAATGAAGTTTCTTCTTCATCTTTTCCCAAGTTTTGATCTTTTCTTTCCCGATATGCTGTCTCTTCTTCTATAAGTTAGTCCACCATATACTAGCATGCTTTTGAAGTTTAAGAGCAATGTACTTGACTTTCTTTTCATCATCAATGTCTTTTAGATCAAAGACTCTTTCTACAGTTTGTATCCAGTCAAGAAAAACTTCAGGATCAAGATTACCTTCGAATTTAGGGATATCCACTTTAATGTCGAGCCTTTCTTCCCTCTGTTCACATCTAGGATGATGTGATCTCCTAGTTGAGCTTGAGGACTGCTCAGCTTCGCAAGGACTCTTGTGGGAGTCGTCCTCTTCAGTTTCTCTAGGCGTTCTGAACTGAATGTTTATGTACTTTTTCAGTTGATCGGCAAGGTAAGCCACTTTTGCCTCCAGTTTAGCTTTCTCCTGCAGTAGTTATTCATTAGCAGCATTGCCTTCGTTGTTGTTGCTACCAGAAGCCATGAGTATGAATGGATAGAGGTTTCGTGACTCTGGGAATGGATGGGAATTTGATTGGCCGTTTTATGGGGTTTTGGGTTGCACAAAAGAAACCTAAGCTCTGATACCACTTTTGATTTATAATGGGATCAAAGATTAGATCTTGATCAATTACACATCAATAAGAGACGTGCAACCAATCTGAATATGGGATGCTTCACGTGAATTAGGGTTATGGAAGAGAGTATCACGTGAAAGACAGGATCTTAGAAAGGCTATTTGTGACGTGAGGTCTTTTGTGGGAGAGAGTATGGAAAGATTAAATCTTTGAGAGAGAAGAGAGAGAGAGTGGACGATTGTTGGGAGAGAGAGAGGGAGGACGTTTGTTGGTTGTTTGTGTGAGAGAGAGTTGACGTTGGGGGAGGAGAGAGAATGAGAGTATTCAGAGTTGATTGCCTTAGGGTTTGTTTTATCTAACTAAAAGGATAGAAAGATAAAAAGGGGTAGTTCAAGGGATCTATCTTGATGTAGAAACACCACAAGAAGAAACCCTAGGGCTACTTGACCTTCAACCTAGTTACAGAAACACCTTCTAGGTTTAGGGATCAAGCTCTTCCTCACCACTTGATTTGCCACAATCAAGATATAATAGAAGAGATCAACAAGGTTCTCACGAAACACTCAAGGGGTAAGCTAAAAGCTTGTTTGTATTCATGGCTAAAGACTGATTGTCTAAAACGAAGATGGGAGACGAAGAGCATGTTCCTCCATGTGAGCTATGGTCTCATCAGTATGTATGAGTTGAAAGATCTGATCTTTCTCACTTTTTCTATGCATGAATGTGTCATCAACACACTTGCCGACGAGGGACTTCAAAACCTGATTCATAAGTCTTATAACAGTATAGAGAACATTAGTTAGGCCACAAGGTGTGACTAACCATATATGGAGACTTCCTTTTGTTTTGATAGCAGTAGTCCCTTCTTGAATTCGAGCCGTTGTCTTTGATACCCTTATAGCCTTCGCTGGAAGATCTTCTTGCCTTTGATCCTTTTGAGGATCATTAAGTTTGAGGGTTGCCATGGTTAGGGCTCTCGTTAGTAGGCCTTTTGTAGCTAGGTTTTGTGTTTAGGCTCGAGGGAATGATCTCTTTATGTTCACTAAACTCTGGGCGTTCAGTGATCATGAAAGTGATGAGCTTTGAGTCACTTCCCTTAGGTTTGGACAAGTTGGATGCTTTTAGGGGAGCTAGGGTTACCAAACTACGTTGATTCACCTTTAAGCCTTTACCCTGGTTGAGCCATTGAACAATGTATGGCGATGGGTGAGGGCTCGTAGGGAGTTGAAGCTTGTTCACCATAGTAAGAGAAGATGCGTTAGTACAACCTCCACCATCAATGATCAAAGAACAAACTTTCCCTTGCACAGTACAACGAGAATGGAAGATGGCTTCCCGTTGTTGTTGATCTTCAGGATTTGGAGAGCTATTGAGAACTCTCCTCATAGCCAACATCTCTCCTTCATCTTGTTCTCCCACAACTTTTTCTGCAGATTCTCCATGATCAGCGCATGCTTCTTCCTCCACATCTTCCGGTTCAGGTTCAAAGAGAACGTTTTGAAACTCCATGAGTGTGATGACTCTCTTGTTAGGGCATTCAGAGGCTATGTGGCTGAGCCCTTGGCACCTGAAGCACCTCCTATCAGTTGGCGTGGCCTGTATGGGTTTCAGGACGATTTGAGGTGGGGTTGGGGCATTTTTGTTGTGGACGTTTGGGAGGTGGGTTGGCTCTTTTGTGGAGTGTAAGTTTGGGATGAGTAGGGGCTTCTTTGTGAAGTAGGGTTTCTACTAATTGCCTCCTTTCCCCTTCTCTTTCTTTGCTGTGCCACTTTTGTTAGGCAAAGTACTTAATTCATCAAGAGTTTCATAAGGTTGAAGTTCTACAACATACCTTATGCGTTCATTCAATCCAGCAAGATACCTCACAAGAGTTTGAGGTTCATCTTCTTTCAGATTACACATTTAGAGCAGGTGTTCGAATTCTTTATTATATTCCTCTACACTTTTGCTTCCTTGGGCTAGTTGTTGCATTTTGAAGTAGTTGTCTTTGAAATAGCTCACAGGAAGAAACTTAGAATGAAGTTTCTTCTTCATCTTTTCCCAAGTTCTGATCTTTTCTTTCCCGATATGCTGTCTCTTCTTCTGTAAGTTAGTCCACCATATACTAGCATGCTTTTGAAGTTTAAGAGCAATGTACTTGACTTTCTTTTCATCATCAATGTCTTTTAGATCAAAGACTCTTTCTACAGTTTGTATCCAGTCAAGAAAAACTTCAGGATCAAGATTACCTTCGAATTCAGGGATATCCACTTTAAAGTCGAGCCTTTCTTCCCTCTGTTCACATCTAGGATGATGTGATCTCCTAGTTGAGCTTGAGGACTGCTCAGCTTCGCAAGAACTCTTGTGGGAGTCCTCCTCTTCAGTTTCTCTAGGCGTTCTGAACTGAATGTTTATGTACTTTTTCAGTTGATCGGCAAGGTAAGCCACTTTTGCCTCCAGTTTAGCTTTCTCCTGCAGTAGTTATTCATTAGCAGCATTGCCTCCGTTGTTGTTGCTACCAGAAGCCATGAGTATGAATGGATAGAGGTTTCGTGACTCTGGGAATGGATGGGAATTTGATTGGCCGTTTTATGGGGTTTTGGGTTGCACAAAAGAAACCTAAGCTCTGATACCACTTTTGATGTATAATGGGATCAAAGATTAGATCTTGATCAATTACACATCAATAAGAGACGTGCAACCAATCTGAATATGGGATGCTTCACGTGAATTAGGGTTATGGAAGAGAGTATCACGTGAAAGACAGGATCTTAGAAAGGCTATTTGTGACGTGAGGTCTTTTGTGGGAGAGAGTATGGAAAGATTAAATCTTTGAGAGAGAAGAGAGAGAGAGTGGACGATTGTTGGGAGAGAGAGAGGGAGGATGTTTGTTGGTTGTTTGTGTGAGAGAGAGTTGACGTTGGGGGAGGAGAGAGAATGAGAGTATTCAGAGTTGATTGCCTTAGGGTTTGTTTTATCTAACTAAAAGGATAGAAAGATAAAAAGGGGTAGTTCAAGGGATCTATCTTGATGTAGAAACACCACAAGAAGAAACCCTAGGGCTACTTGACCTTCAACCTAGTTACAGAAACACCTTCTAGGTTTAGGGATCAAGCTCTTCCTCACCACTTGATTTGCCACAATCAAGATATAATAGAAGAGATCAACAAGGTTCTCACGAAACACTCAAGGGGTAAGCTAAAAGCTTGTTTGTATTCATGGCTAAAGACTGATTGTCTAAAACGATTACAAGCCTAAGCTATTTATACTAGACTAGTCCTAATCATAATAGGACTCTATACTTGGCTTGCAAGCCAAGGACTCCTACTTCTAGACGCCTAACTAACCTTATCCTCCTTAGATTAGGATTCCTTATCCTAAGGGGAGTTGGTTATAACAATATTAATCATATTAGGATTTGGCTTTCCTAATCCAAGATGGATTATTTACAAAATTAAGCCATCCTTATCTAGGAATAACAAGACTTGGCGCCAAAGCTACCATATCACACACCACTTCCATGCTCTAGGCTATTCTAGAACATTCTAGACTCTTCTAGACCCCTATGACTTAATGTCCAAGTTTATAGATATTACTTATCATCTTACATGACTAGAAATAATATAAATACAATATAAAACTCATAAATAACAACATAATGCTAAAAATGTGAAGTTTACATCCAAAAGGCCAAAACTGTGAAATTCAAACTACAATGGTCAAAACTGTGAAATTCACTTTGGGCTTGGTACTGGGCCTTGGACGTGTACTTGGAGTTTCTTTTGGGCGAGATTTACATGGACTTTGACCCTCTAGGACGTTTGGACATCATCTTGGAACAAAGAACATTCCATATGGGTCGGCCTTTGGGCCTCCACCTTGTATCCTTCTTCATTGGCCCTCTTTTCTTCCTTGTAGTTGGGCTGAATCTTCTTTGTTGGGCCTGGGCTGAATGGATTTCCTTCATGAAGGACCCTATCTGTATCCTTGTGTTTCCATTGGGCCTTCTTGATTGGGCTTGGGGGACTTGGTGTGGGCTGATTTACATCAAAGTTGGAATGAGAGCAAGGTTCACACAAGTTAGGATTGTCAAGGCAAGTACCAAAAACATCTTCATCCCTCTTTTGATGTTGTATGTGTTGAAAGATAATTGTGGTTTTGCTGGATTTGTAGGGTGGTTTTTCAAAATTAAGGTTTGAATTTGGTGGATTTTTTCAATTAAAGTGTTGATCTTGAATGTTTGTGGTTTTAAATTTTTTTTAGGGATTCTGTCATTTGAATTTTGCATGTGTTGGTTTTATTAGATTATTTGGGGAAGATGAGGTTTTTGAGACGTGGATCCATCTCTAGACTTTGTTTTTTGGAGATCCTTGTTTTGATTTAGGTTTTCATGTAAATTGGACTGATTAAAAAATGAAGCACCTAAAAATTAGAATTGCTAGAAAAGTAGGGATCCTATGTAAATTGGGTTTGTATGGGATTCTTTATTAAAAAAAATGGTGTCAATATGTGTAGATGGAGTCGACACTAGGGGAATGGAAGACTTCAACAAAAGGGTCTACTAAGTTAATGGCAAGTTTGTGTGCAAGAAGTGTGGCCTGGATGATCTTCTGAAGGTCTCTAGGAGTAGCGAAAACCAAGGACGTGTGCATGGAAAATGCCCAAGCGTGGTTTGTAACAAATTTCTTGGGTGGTTGAATGATTGTGAATAGAAGTCGAGCAAGAAGACATCCTCTAATGTCCAACCTCCAATGTCCTCTGACAACAGTGCTGAGTTGTTGGAGCTTAAGGAAAAGTTGCAGAGGCAAGGTTGTTTGTGTACCTATGCAAGAACAACATTGGTGAGCTGGTGATTGCCAACAACAGTGCAATAGATGAGCTAGCTGTCATGAAGATGTAGATTGTTGCAATTGTGCTAAAGGTTGGGAAATGAGGAAGGACTTGCCTGAGGTGGTGGAGAAGCTTGTTGAGAATTGAGATGGTAGAGAAGGCTGCAGAGCTGAAGGAAGTTTGGGACAAGGTGCTAGGTTTGATGATGCAGTGCGGGATGGGCATAGGGACTTTCGTAGTCCTAGTGTTCTTCAAGGTCATGGTAGTCATTTTCAAGTGACATTTCATGTTTTCTTTTGTAATTCAAGTCATAAACAATCGTAGTTGTACTTGGATGATGTAGTATGCATTATGTAAGGGTAAAATGTATGGACATATGAGGATGTATTAAGGAAACTGTGTTGGAAAGGCAGTGACTGATAGATTATAGTTGGTCAATTTTATTTTATTTTTTTAATTCTACCAAATGTTTTGGATATATGGGGATGTAAATACAAGTTGTTAGCTTCAATGGCAGCCTCTGTTGAATGAATGTATGATCAATATATGTTGGAATTTCTACGATTGTATTAATTGTGCAATTTGGACAAATGTCGAAGGATTGATTAATGAATGGTGAGTTGAATGCGACTCATTTACCAGTCTTAGAAGCCTACGTAATAGTCTTGGAGCTAACCAAACTTTTATATGCAAACTAACTACACCGAACTTACTTAAACAAAGCCCCTGCTCCAAAGCTCATAATTTGTTCAACTGCCTATAATAATTCAATAAGCTCCCATATCCCTACACAATAATCAACTACACCACGGGAAGCTTACTCAATCCATTGCATACTTCCATTTCAACAAGGAAAATTAGCCTAAGTGTCATACTTACCAACAAAATAACTTATATCCAAACCAAACCAGACATAGATTCTTAATTGTCATACTCGCCAACAAAATACCATGCATCCAAACTAAAATAATATAAACATAGGTGCTATTAGCCATGAGTATCCAACAACCCTAAACCTTAAATAAAGTATGAAAGGCACATACAACATAACAAGATGTATAATATGAATAGTCATGGTGCTGATGAGGATGCTATTGCTGCTGAGAGTGCTACTGGTGCTAAGGATGTTGCTGCTGTTGATGTAGTTGCTGCTATTGAGGTTGTTGTTGCCTTAGTTTTCTCTCACTCATTCTTTATGGCTTGATAAAAGTTGAACCACCACAAATCAATAAAGGAATGACTTAATCCACCACCAAATTGTTAATTTGGATAAAGGAAAAATAAAAGTCTTGGAGAGAGAGCTTTTGAGTTTGCTCTCAAAATACCATTTATTTATCAACTAAATTAATTCCCTCTCTTTTCCAATTACCATAAACTTTAAAAAGGGAAAATTAACCAAAGTTAATTACAACTTAGTGTTTAGGCTCGGTTTGGAGCCTAAAATCGTTCCTTTTACCTTAGGTTTTTACTCGATTCCATAGTTGTTTATTAGTGTTTTAACTTCTTTTTCCTTCTTTTGCAGATCTTGAGAGCTTTAGACACTTGTGGAGCAAAAGTATGTAAAACGAGGCCAATTTGGGCTTAAAACAGAGGAGTCGGGTCTCCCCAAGGAAACCCTGGCCCGCCTTGGAGAAGAATAACCATGCTTCAATCCCGGTAATAGAAGAAGAAACCAAGGAATAATCTTTCAGCAGAAGGGGCAAGGCCGTGACCATCTACCTCAGGCCGAAACCCCGACAATCCTTGGATGCTAAAGATGGACAAAAAAGAGGATGGAAACAGAAGAGGGGTCATGGCTGTGACCAGCATGTGCACGGTCGTGACGCCCTAGGTCCTGGATATAACAAGAAGAAGACCTCACGGCCATGACACCCTTGGTTACGGTCGTGACCTTTCACAAGATGACACTTCCAGGAGGTACCTCACAGTCGTGACCAACCTGGTCACGCCCATGAGGTTTGCGGGGAAACAACGATGTTCAGACTTCTCCAGGATCACGACCGTGACGTCTGAGGTCACGCTCGTGACCTCTTTAATCTGCGCTAATTAATTCGTTTAAACAGCGTGTTTTGGGTCGGTTTTGTAATAAAAGTATATAAGGATTTAACAAGAGACATCTTATCTTATCTTCTGTTATTCTTAAATTTAGCCTCTTAATTCTCTCTTAGATTAGTGATTAGTGTTAATGATTTTGTAAGAGTTTCAAGATTAATGCAAGTTCTACATTGATTTCAAGCATGGTGATTTTTTTCCGGATTCCTTTCGTGTTCTTTCTCGTTCTTCAACCCTATTAAGTGTTTAATCTCAAGTTCTTCTCTTTTAATTGCTTTGATTAGTGTTTAGATTAGAGTTTTAATTGCGTTCTTTGATCATTCATGCTTGTTCTTGATCTTAGTATTAATTCAATGAGTTCATTAGGGTTAAAGTTTGAATCTTCGGTTTTCGTTGATATGCTAGGCTAAGTTCCCTTAGGGTTAGGGGGTGATTAGGGCCCCTAATGAAGGATTAAGTCTGGATTAGTGGGATTAGGGTGATTAGTGAGATGATTAGTGTTCCACCCTAGATTTCCATGCGATGGTTGAAGGATACCGGGTGCCGGGAGGTTATGGATCCTATCAAACATCGATTTGGAACTCTAGGTTGGTTTAATCGATTCCGTTTCCTAACTTTGGCGAGAGGGATTTAGAATTGATTATTTAGGATTGGTTTTCATACTATCATGGTCTGTCATGCAGGGGAGTGATGATAGTTTTGAAAGTACAACATCAATTCATCGCCCTGGCCGGGGGGGGGGGGGGGGAGGGATCGATGCTAGCTCGTGCATAGAAAGCGAATATCGACTTTACGCCCTGGCGAGAAATGTCGATGCTAGGTTGGTATGCACACAATCCTTATACTTGAGTATCAAACATGAATCTCCCCTAAAACCATTGTTCCCATGCTTAGTCTTTTATTCGGTTGGCCCGGTATTACCCCCGAGCCCTTATTTTCTTAATTTGAGTAGAAATCCATAGTTTAATCTTTGAAAAATCGAATCTTTAGAACCTCTTGAGACTTGAAAAACCCAACTAGATCACTAGGACCCCAATTCCTCGGATATATACGACCGTTGTCTTACCTAGTTAAGAAAACGTTAAACAAACTTTTGGTGCCGTTGCCGGGGAGTTGTGCCCCCTAGCGTTTTGTGTTAGGTTTTTCTGTAGTTTCGAGTTGGTTCCACCTTAGTTTTCTAGGGTATTGTAAACCCTAGGGCATTTGATCTTTGGTTTTTGTTTGTGTGTATGCGCAAGAGGGATCAGCTGCTCCCCGAAATCGAATGCACAGCCAGACATAATCTAACAAACACTCGTAGGACACTCCGATAGCAAGAAATGGCTGAACCACCACGACTTCAAGCCAGCATATTTGAATCACATTGAGTAGTTGCAGTTCCATGGCCTGAAGACTGAGAAGCCATTGGAACACATTTGCAACTTCCTCGAACGGTGTGGAATGATAAAGACGAACGACATCACCGACGAGTATCTGCAGATGTAGTTTTTCCCCTTTTCTCTCATGTGGAAGGCTAAGGCATTGTTGGACAACTGTCCAAGGAACTCCTTAAACTACATGGGAATCCCTTAGCACCACCTTTCTGAAGAGGCTCTTCCCGCCTCAAGAGACAGCTAGGCTCCGTACGCTATCACTCATGAGCCTGGAGAGTCACTGTACGAGGCTTGGGAGCATTATAAGGGCCTCCAACGTGCATGTGATAAGTCATTTTTATATAGAGTTTTAGGGCTCAAAACATATCAGTTTCATGTCTTTTATACCCGAAACCTCGTATTTTTATGTCAAATTCTGTGATTTATACCCTTGTTCGTGAGTTTGGTGTGTTTTGCAGGAATTATTGGAATTAAGGAAAATTGGAAGAGAATTGGCAAAAATCAAGGAAAAATCAAGGAAAAGGAAGTTGAAGAAGAAGAAAAGAAAGAAGTAGGAACGACCCAATCACACGGCCCAAGTCCAGTTGAGGCGGAGAAGAAAAGAAAGAAGTAGGAACGGCCCAATCACACGGCCCAAGTCCAGTTGAGGCGGAAAGGCAAAGGCGCCGCGCGGCGCCTTTCAGAGTTTGACAACCGAGAAGAATCAAAACGCAGCTAGCGTTTTCCAGGCGCAGCCAGCGCCTAGACACGGAAGAGTTTCACTTTTGGGCAAAACGCAGCCAGCGTTTCCAAAACGCAGGCAACGTTTTGTGCCCTAATCCAGCCTTACAAAAGGGTTTCTTCCGTGCCGTTTGAAGCATCAGTTTTTCTATCGTTTTTCTTGGAGCAGTTTTTAGGGAGCTTTTTAGAATAGCTTTTAGATACTTTCTTTACAGTTAATTCTCAATCATTATTATTAGATTAGATTGTTGCTTGTGATCGGAGGAGACGAAAGAGATCGATTCGGGTGACACGAAGAGATCGATTCCGCCAATTCGAACACAGTTTATTTCTATTTTTCTTTCATGCTTTCTTGTTCTTGTTTAGATTTTGCGATGTTTACTTTCAGTAATATGAGTAGCTAATTTCCTTTGTCTGGGGGATAAACTCGATGCCTATTGATTGAATTTGAATACAGTCTTGGTGTTAGGTTACCCTTTTATTCGTTTAATCTGCGTGTATTGTATGTCATAGTAATTTGGCAACAGAACGACAGTTTGAGCCTTTACTTGGTAATAAATTCTTGACAACATGACGACAGTTTGAGTCTTTAATTGGATGGCGTAGATTGAATAGGTTTAGAAAATAGTTAGACATAATGATTCTTGCCTAGGGTCAATTTATAATCAGTTCTTATCTTTGATTAGATTAAATAGTTAGAAATAATGTTTAGTTTAATCACTGTAACTCACCTAGGATCGAAAGATCGAAGTGATAAGGCCTAGAAAGATTGTAGACCCCGAATTATCTTGTTACCTGCACCGGGATTGTTGATAATTTGATTGATTGACTAGAATGGACTCCCCTGAACACTTTTAATTAATTGGTTAAACCCTAAAAATTCTTGCTTTCTTAGTTTAGTTTTCAAAAACCTTACCACAACCCTTAGATTGACCTAGCATTCTTTGTAGCGAACTAGCTCAGTGCATGATTGAACGCAAATCCCTGAGAGAGAACAATATTTTATTACTACACAGACCCGCACACTTGCGGTACACAGACACCTTATACTTTTAGGTCTGTCAAGTTTTTGCCGCCGTTGCCGGGGACTTGTCCCCCCAACCGCCATTGGACGAACGCGCTCTGGGTGAGAGGTTATTTACTTTTTGTTATTTTTCTTTAATTTTCTTTATTACGCTTGGTATTCTTGTTTTTGTCATTTTCAGGTTTATGCAAAAAGATTTCTCTTTCGAGTACAATCCCGAGATCGAACGCACACTTCGAGAGAGAAGGAAAAGAGCAAGACTGGAGAAAGAATTTCAAGAAAATCAAGAAATAGACGAAGAAGAGAAAGAATTGGAATAGGAAAAGGAAGAAGAGATGAGAGAACAGCGACCAATGACGTTCGGGCAGTATCTGACTCCCAATGTCACCAACCCACAATCAGCAATCAACGTTCCTACCATCCAAGCGAACGACTTTGAACTACGTCAATCCTTGATCAACTTGGTGTCAAAATCACATTCCATGGATTGGCTAATGAAGATCTAAACCGACATCTGCGACTCTTCCGTCAAGCTTGTGACACTTACAAGGCTAACAACGTGTCGGAGGACGCCATCAAACTGCGTCTCTTCCCGTTCTCGTTGGTAGGCAAGGCGTGGGAGTGGCTTGGTTCACTTCCACCAAATTCGATCACAACATTCGATGAACTCGCCAGCACCTTTTTGGCGAAGTATTTTCCTCCAAGCAAGCTCACTAGCCTAAGGAATCAGATTTCTACATTCACGCAAGATCCGGATGAGTCACTATACGATGCTTGGGAAAGATTTAAGGACATTCTTCGACAATGTCCTCAAAACGGATTCGAACTATGGGTTCCTGTCCAATCCTTCTTCAATGGAGCGAATGAGTCGACGGGAGGAAGCATCTCTCTGCAGCCAGAGGCGATCTTATGGACAAGACTGTGCCTCAAATCACTAGTCTGATCGAACATCTAGCGAACAACTCGTATCAATGGTCTAAACCCCGCCAAAAGGCGGGAGGTAAGTTTAATGTTGATCCAATTTCTTTATTGTCATCTAAACTTGATTCTTTAACGCAAAAAATGGACCGATTGAGTTTACCACCTAACCCTCCAACCTGCAATGTCTGTCAGTCGACCAAACATGAAACTTTTACTTGCCCTACAGGTGGAGTTAGTAATGAACAAGTCCAACAGGCCAACTATATTGGCAACCCTAGACAGAATTATGATATAAATTCTAATACCTACCATCCTGGACTTAGGAACCACCCGAACTTTTCCTATAGGAATGACAACCCCACTGGTCCTCTTCAAGGACAAGGACAGCAAAAGTATGTTCCCCCACCTCAAAGACCACCTCAACAAGGCCCTCCTCGAAAGTCTAACTTAGAAACCATGATGGAAAGCCTTATCGCCGGACAGCAGAAACATGAAGGTGTCATAAAAGACCTAATGCAAAAGGTAGAGGCTTTAGCAACCCATAATAAGATTTTAGAAAACCAGATCGCTAATTCAGCGACTCCCTCTACTACTTTACCACCTCAACCTGTTCCTAATCCGAATGCTCAGTGTAATGCTATAACTTGCGAGGAAGTGAACCCTGAGTGTAAACCCTTAGGAGAGCATATTTTACATGGGATAGTCAAGACAGACCCTAAACCGGATCTACTAGAGGGAACCATAACCCCCTCGATTATGCCTGAGAAGGAAGACCTAAGCAATTTTAGGATCCGTGTTCAGTTGGATGGTAAACCCATCAAGTATGCATTTTGTGATACAGGATCCGGAGTGAATGTCTTGCCTAAGTCTTACGTAAGGAAGTATGAACATAGGCAATTAAGGGTGACCGATAAGATTCTTCGTCTAGCAGACAAGACCCTTAGGAAACCTCTAGGGATCTTATATGACGCTCCCCTCCAAATAGGAGAGCATGTTGTTCCTGGTGATTTCATGATTTTAGATACATGAGAAGATCTAGAACCAGAGATTATTCTAGGGAGGTCTTTCCTTTCAGCTATCAATTGCAAGATGGATACGAGGAAAGGAACAATGATCATCGAGCTAGGAAAGTCGATGACGGAGTACGAAGTACGAAAAGGCAAGTTGATTCAAAAACAAGTTTCGAAAATAATTCATGATGATGGAGATCCGGTTCCAAAACGGATCAAGGACCCCGATGAGTAGGGTCCATAACGTCGAGCTAATGCCGTTAAACAAAGAAACCCCGGGGAGGTACACCATTATTTAATATCTATCCCTCCCCACCTTTTTAGTTCAATTATTTTCTTTCAGTTTTTACTCCTTAGTAATTTTTATTTTGAAGTTTACTAATATTTTTATTTTAGTGTGTAGAGAAAAAAAAGAAGAAATTCAAGAAATTCATGGCTCTTATTAACATTTTTATTTCTAACCTAATGAATTTTATGTTGGTAGATGTGTGTAGGGATTTTTGGTATGTCAAATTGTAGGGAAAATAAGGAGCAAACAAAGAAAAGGGAGAAAACAAGCAAAAAGTTGCAAAAATCGAATTACCTTCATCAGGTGAGAAAACGCAGCCAGCGTTTTCACGGTGCTGGCCGCGCCTCGTCCAGAAAGTCCAGGTAAGTTTTTTGCAAAACGCAGGCCGTGTTTTAAAAGCGCTGGCTGCGTTTTGTTATTTGCCCAGAAATTTTTGCCCGCCTCTTTTAATTTAGTCAAGGCCACCTTTTTTCTTTCTTTCAAAACAAAATCTTCTTCTTGCTTTTGTCCTAATCCGACAACCCCTCTCCCCTCCAAAAGCACAACCAGCGCCACCACGCACCACCGTTGCCGTCGCCATCGACCTCGCCGGCGCCCCCACCACCACCATCTTCCCTCTCCTTTCTCTTCTCACTTGCACTCTCACACTTTGAGCTTTCAAGCTCCATTTCTCTTCCCTCTTCAAACTCAAGGTATGAAATTCTCAACTCTTTCTCTTGTTCTTTGATTATACTTTGATTGTGGTATGATTTTGATTGAATACTTGAGTTTATTGAGTAATTTGTTCAATTTATACCATTTATCATGCCCTAGATTCGAATTTCTTGATTTGGGTTTGATTCTTGGATTGTATTCTTGCTTAGGGCATGAATTTAGTTGTTAATTTTTGACTTCTTGTTCCAGAATTGAGAGAATTGTGATGTTTGGTGTATTGAGAGAGCAATGTAATGTTGAAATTGAGAAAATTAGGTCTAGATTTTGATGGTGATTGAGTTGTCGTATTACACTCTGTTTTTGGTGTAGCTTTAGGTTAGAAGTATCTTGATTTCAATCCCTAGTATCAAATAATCATGGGGGGATTGTTAATACTAAGTTTATGCATTATGATCATGCTTATTTGATACCTAGGATTTATCTTGGTAATTGTACTGATTTTGTGAGTATTTTTAGATGGTAAGGATGAAAATTCCGAGCTTCTCCGGACCTCCGGGCGATGACGATGGAGCCGGTGGGAGCCGGAAACGGAAAGCTACGGTAGCCGAGAAGGGTAAACAGAAAGCTACGCCTCCGAGGGACTCGAGGAGCTCAAACCCCTTCAACTTCGAAGGGGAGGTCAAGAAAAGGTAGATTCCCTCTCCCAAAGAGCCCTCGTCCCCACCAAATATATGCATGAATCTTTCTTGCGTAGTTGTGGTATGTTGGATGATGTAAATTGGATGTTAGGACGTTGCCACATGACCAACATAGCTAGGTTAGGCGAGCCGACCTATAGGGGGATCACACTTGAATTTTTGTCTACCTCAGTTGTGAACCTCCAAGGGAGGGAAGGGTGCATTCGTTTTCAGCTTTTGGGGGTAGAGAGGACCATGACCGTGTCCGAATTTACCCGCGCCTTTGGTTTTCCCGAGCGTACATGTAAGGATTCGTCCCTCATACCCTTAGAGTGGGATGGAAAGGGTTTCTTTTACAATATTTATGGTTTTGACAATTGGGACCCTAGAAACACACCCGCAGCCCTAATTAGAAACCCCGTATTGAGGTATGTCCACTGCATAGTCTCTTGCGGTATCTTCGGGAGACCCGGTAGCTCAAACAAAGCTACCCGGGCTGATTGTTATATGTTGCGTTGCATGCTGATGCCTACACTCGTGCCGACCCCGCAGCTATGCTAGCTCACCATCTTTCTAGTGTCGCCACCTCAACCAACAAAGGCATTGCCATAGGAGGTTACATCACACACTTAGCACGCCAATATGGCTTTAGACCTCCTAGGAACCCTACTGACCTTGTCCCGGGTAGCATATTTTTGGATGGGGACCAGTGTAACTCTTTTGGTTTGTGCAAGTTTGGCAAAGATTCGTGTTGTCTTTGGGTTTATCCCAACAACGCTAGGTTTCCCATCCCTCATCCTCACATCTCACCCCAAGTTGAAGAGAACTTACTTTGGATGCCACCCTTTCCTGAGTTTGACCCCGAGCCTGAACCTGAATTCCACCCTGACCCTCAACCTGAGCAACCCCAATTAGACTATGAGGCGCGCTTTCGCGACCTCCAGACCTCCATTGACTGGACCGAACTCTGCATGAACGAGTTGCGGGAGAGTTTTGCTGAGTATAGGGGTTAGACTGACCTTTGTTTTGACCGCCTCGACGAGTCCATAGCTAACCTTGCCGGCCTTATACAAGCCATGTTTGATCGAGCCTCACCACCACCATGACTGAGCCATACCAACCCTTCCCCACCGACCGAGGATCTTTGATCCTTTACTTGACCTTACCCTTCACCCTTGTCTTCTGCATTGAGGACAATGCAACATTTAAGCATTGGGGGGGGGGGGGGGAGGAGGGGTTGAATATTTCACTTTTGTGAATATTTCTTCTTGTTTCTCTATTTTTTTCGCTTATTTTTCTTTTATTTTCGTCTTTCTTTTCTTGTTTCATGCTTATTTTTCAGTTTTTAGTGTGATTTTCTCATTTTTGATTTGCTTGTTCTTATTTTAGCATGCTCTCTAGATTTAGCTTGTTTGTTTACTTTATTTGAGCTTTTAGTTGAGTGTTTTCCTTAGTTTTTCTTTTGTTTTTCTTTTTAAAATTGCATCCACGTAGATTGCATTAGATAGAAGCATATAGATTTTTCTTTTATTTCTTTTCTTAGTTTGTTTGTTTTTCTTTCTTTTGCATCCTGTTACTCAAAAATCCAAAAAAAAATCAAAAAATTAGAAAAAGACCAAAAAAATTAGAAAAGACAAAAGACCAAAAAAATATAGGATAGGACTAGGATTAAAACTGGAAACACCTTCGGTGATGATTTGTAAACCTTTCTTACTTTCAGTTTAGCTTGCTTCGCTTAGAAAAGTCTGGATGAGATCTTAAAATTTTTTGAAACATTTTCCTTCAAATCTTCTGATTTTGACTCAAGTTATGAAAGTTGTATCTTACTACTTTGACTATCTTAGAAAATATAAATGTGCGTGCCGCAAATCTTTGGGCTAAGTTTAGTTGATTGAGCTCCATCCCGTGAGTCCACATTGCCTAAATTTTGAATTGATCACTTTTATCACTTCCATGATTCCATGAGTGACTCACCCATTAGTTGCATCTCTAGAACTTGCTTGGCATCTTGCTTAAGACTACATATTTGCATCGCACGCTGTGACAAAGTAATTATGGCATTCATTTTATTTTGTAAAGCTACATTGCCAAATAGCCTACCCTACATTATATTTACCGTTCTTTTTGCCCCGCCTAGCCTTTGTTTACCCTTCTTTCATGATTGAACCCTGACAATATAAGCCTTGGCCTTTGATATCCAGTATCCCTTTTCCTTGCTTGGTTGAATGAGAGTTTGTCATTTTTTTGGAAGGAACAGTTGGTTTGGTGTGTTTGTGAACAAAAGTATGAAGTTTGGGAGAAATTGTGCTTATTGTTTCGAATTGGGAGAATCTGAAAGTCCCGCCTGTTGAAGAATTGGTGTTTGGTTATGTTGTTCATTTATTATATTGAGGTCGAAGTTATAATTCCATAGTTTTCTTCTCCCCAATCACCCACCAAAAAGAAAAAAAAAAGAGAAGTAAAGAAATAAAAAAAAAAGAAAAAGAGTTCCAAAAAAAAAGGGTGATTAGGGAGATTCAATTTAAAGTTATGAAAACTTTGACCTTGTTGTATTCAGTTGAGATGTTTCATATTGTTGAGGGTGAAAGGTGAAATTCCTTGCATACATTAAGCAAGAAGGAGAGTTTAGAGTGTTATACTCGTTGAAAATCAATCCAAGCATAGCTCTTAACTCCTCATTCCCAAATTTTACCGCTCCTTTCCCCTAACCTAAGCCCCGTTACAACCCGAAAAAGTCCTTTTGATTGTCACTTGTGCATTGCATACCAGTAGTGGAGAGCGAGGTTCTTACCAAGCTTATGGCAGTTTGTTTCTATTGGTTTGAGTATGAGAAAACCCACATACATATTGAAATTTGAGTGATTAAGTGATTTTATTCTTTCCTATGTGAGGTTTGCTCTTTCTGACCGACTTACGTCCATAACTAACCACGCATATTTGCATTATTCTTGAGACTGTTGGCGGATTTATGCTTCTGAAGTGCTTGTTCTTTCTTTTTGGTTTCGAAAATTTCTTCCTTTCTCTTTTGAACTGAGTTTTGACCTAGTCCAAACCGATCTTTGTGCTTGCCTGTTGAATTGATTTGTTAGATTGGTTAGCCTGAGGGGGTGTTAAGATTTTGCTTTTGTATTCCTATCGAAAACTCTTTCCGCTTCCTTTTCTTCTTAGGTTCTGTTTCTCGTGTTTGAGCCCTAACCCTCCTGTTTCAATTCTGACTTGCTTGGGAACAAGCAAGAGCTAAGCATGGGGGGATTTGATAAGTCCTTTTTATATAGAGTTTTTAGGGCTCAAAACATATCAGTTTCATGCCCTTTATACCTGAAACCCCGTATTTTTATGTCAAATTCTGTGATTTGTACACTTGTTCGCGAGTTTGGTGTGTTTTGCAAGAATTAATGGAATTATATCAAAAAGGCATGAAAAATTGGAAGAGAATTGGCAAAAATCAAGGAAAAAATAAAAAAAAGGAAGTTGAAGAAGAAGAAAAGAAAGAAGGAGGAATGACCCAATCACACGACCCAAGTCCAATTGAGGCAGAAAGGCAAGGCGCTGGCTGCATTTTAAAAACGCAGCCAGCGCCTTGTCCAGAGAGTTTGACAACCAAGAAGAATCAGGCACAGCCAGCGCCCAGACACGGAAGAGTTTCAATTTTGGGCAAAAAGCAACCATCATTTCCAAAATGCAGGCAGCGTTTTGTGTCCTAATCCAGCCTTATAAAAGGGTTTCGTCCGCGCCGTTTGAAGCATCAATTTTTCTATCGTTTTTCTTGGAGCAGCTTTTAGGGAGCTTTTTAGAATAGCTTTTAAATACTTTCTTTACAGTGCTCAAACATTATTATTAGATTAGATTTTTGCTTGTGATCGGAGGAGACGAAAGAGATCGATTCGGGTGACACGAAGAGATCTATTCCGCCAATTCGAACACGGTTTATTTCTATTTTTCTTTCATGCTTTCTTGTTCTTGTTTAGATTTTTCGATGTTTACTTTTAGTAATATGAGTAGCTAATTTTCTTTGTTTGGGGGATAAACTCGATGTCTATTGATTGAATTTGAATACAGTCTCGGTGTTAGGTTACCCTTTTATTCGTTTAATCTGCGTGTATTGTATGTCATAGTAATTTGGCAACAGAACGACAGTTTCAGCCTTTACTTGGTAATAAATTCTTGACAACATGACGACAGTTTGAGTCTTTAATTGGATGGCGTAGATTGAATAGGTTTAGAAAATAGTTGGGCATAATGATTCTTGCCTAGGGTCAATTTCTAATCAGTTCTTATCTTTGATTAGATTAAATAGTTAGAAATAATGTTTAGTTTAATCAGATCGAAAGATCGAAGTGATAAGGCCTAGAAAGATTGTAGACCCCGAATTACCTTATTACCTGCACCGGGATTGTTGATAATTTGATTGATTGACTAGAGTGGACTCCCCTGAACGCTTTTAATTAATTGGTTAAACACTAAAAATTCCTGCTTTCTTAGTTTAGTTTTAGAAAACCTTACCACAATCCTTGGATTGACCTAGCATTCTTTGTAGCGAACTAGTTCAGTGCGTGGTTGAACGCAAATCCCTGAGAGAGAACAATATTTTATTACTACACAGACCCATACACTTGCGGTACACAGACACCTTATACTTTTAGGTCTGTCAGCATATCCTCACCATGATTTTCCGCCCCATCTTTTGACCCATACCTTCTACAATGGGGTCAACCGAGCAACGGGGCAGATGATTGATAATGCCTCAAGCGGCCAATTCCTGAACAAGATGATCGAGGAAGCTGATGCATTATTGGCACAGATGGCCTGGAATGCCTGTTACTGGGGAAGTGACAGAATTGTCAGTAGGGGGAACATTAATTATATCCTCAAGGCCATCGATCGTCTATCTCAAGACATGGCTAAGTTCAAGACATCACAGTAGTTGAAATCTTTCATGGAGGTGAAAACCTCACCTACACTAGTTGCTCCTGCGACTCTGGGGTGTGAAATCTGCGGTGGAGCACATCCATCATTCATGTGCTAATAAGAGACAATGGTGAGCGAACCAGCGAACGACATGTATCACAACAACCTGTCGTACACCACTCAGAATCCTGTCCACTCCCAGGGCAATCCAGCTTACAATCCGCCAGGCTTCTAGTATCAGAATCAGAGGAAGCCATAGAACCAGAACCATGGCCCGAGTCAGCAAGCACATCGACAACAAGCTCCTATTGCACACGAGCCGCCCTTCATGCAACCTGTTCCACAACTGCCGCTTCAGCAGATTACTTATGACTCGGATTTCATTCAGCCGTATCTGAAGAACTAGGAGTCCTTCAACGCTTCTCAACTCAAGTACAACAAGCAGTAGGCTCAACGAAATGAGCAGCTGCTATGCCACAATGAACCTCCGAGAGTATAGTCTCCCAAGTAGTGCAGCTTGCCCAGCAACTCCCACAGCTTCAGGCAACTTCTTCGAAGGGGTTGCCTAGCCAGCCGCAACCCAACCCAAGGGGAGAGCTCAACGCCATCACACTGTGGAGTGGCACCGAGCTAGCAGGGCTGGGTCGTACGATGAAGCAAGTCATAAGGGACGAGGTGAGTTTGGAGGAGACCACTATTGAGATGGTCGAGGAGAGAACCTCCAAGAGTAGAGTCTCCGAGAGGATGGGCTTAGAGAAGAGTCGAGGGAAGAAGAGAGTGACTGACGATGAGATTAGAGAGCCGACTACACAGCAAGCTCGTGTTTACAGGCCACCTCTTCCATTTCCCTCGAGGCAAGCCAAGATAAAAGATGATTCCAACTTCGCCCGATTCTTAGAGGTGTTGAGGAAGCTTCACATCAACATTCCTTTTATTGATGCAATCAGTGACATGCATACCTATAAAAAGTTCCTCAAGGACCTCCTCACTAACAAGAAGAAGGTAAATGATCATGCAACCATCCCTATGACAGTGGAGTGCAACACTATGATTGAGAACAAGCTGCTGAGGAGGATGGGTGATCCAGGGAGCTCCATACCGTGCTCTACCGGTGATCTGGAGATCAGTCGCACTCTATGCGATCTAAGGGCGAGTGTGAGCGTCAAGCCCTACTCGATTTGCAATAGGCTCAATTTGGACGACCTCACCTCTTCCTCCATTACTCTGCAGCTAGCAGATCAATCTATTTGATGTCCCGTGGGAATCATATGGAGGACGTCCCGGTGCAAGTTGGGAAGCTCTTCATACCTTGTGACTTTGTGGTGCTCGGCATGGAGGAAGATGCAAGGATCCCATTCATCCTAGTGAGACCGTTTTTTGCTACTGCTGGAGCCGTGATCGATGTGCGAGATGGAACATTGACTTTCAAAATCGGGAAGGAGAAGATAGATTTCAGTTTGGGGAGGTCTACGGCTGCGCCAAACAGAGGTCTTTCATGTTACTGCATTGACGTTTTAGGGGAGAGGCAAGCCGGACATGTCAAGGGGATTCATCGGCATCCAGAGCAAAGTGAGGTAGGTCTTTCTGAATATGACATTCTCATTTATTCCCTTGATACACCTATTGAAAATGAGAATGGAAAAACTAGGTGCGATAATACATTTGATTATTTTACTTTGATCTTGAAGTTACTAACGTGCTTTTATGGATGCAAGAAAGTACTGTCGCGTGTTCGTAAACGTAGAAAGTTTTCAGGAAGTAAGAGGAAGTCTTGAGAAGAAGCAAAGGTTGTAAAGAAGAACTCCCATGAAGAAATACAAGTGTTAAACAAGAATCAGGCAAAGGTGAAGAGGCAAGATGAAGGTCGTGATAGCAAGAGCATGGGAGGCATCCACCGCGTCGACCTTGATTCAGATTAAGAATGGTTAGTATGGTAATGGCTTAGTACCTTAGATCAGCTCTCCATAGAAGGCAATCCATGTTTGTATTATTTTTCCACTTTCTTTCTTTGATGTATTAGTTCTAGGTGTGAAAAAAAATAAAAAAAAGAGAAAAAAATATAGAAAAAGAAAAGAAAAAGAAAAAGAGAGTGAGAGAAGAAGATGAAAAGTGAGGAGTGATAAAGAAGGGAAGTGCAAGAAAAGAAGAGAAAGATCAAAGAGTGAAGGTGAATAGGTTGGATAGTTAGGACATATTTTGATTGTAGGAACTTCAGGAAGTGGAAGGTCAGAACAGGCCTCATGGCCGTGACCTAGCTGGTCACGCCCTAAGGCCCGAACAGTACTTAAAAGCAGCCTGGCAGAATCAGCCTCACGGCCATGACCTCCAGGGTCATGCCCGTGAGGTCATCAGCAGACCCTCACTGGGAAGACCCTCATGGCCGTGACCTTGACATTCAAGGTCATGCCAGCGACCTCAATTCGGCAATTTCAAACAGGAGAAAGGTCACGACCGTGAGGTTTGCGAAGATGTAGACACCCGATTTTTGGCACATAGATATATAACATAAACTATATAGAACGAAGTAGAAATAAAGAGGAAGAAGCCAATCGATAAGCTAGTTCAGACTTCTGGATTTTAGCATAGTCTTTGTATACTTTTAAATGTAATTTTTATTATTTCCTTTTTATGTATTTTTAGTTAGAAAATAAACAAATAAGGGAAGCCTAAAGCCGGAACCGGGGCCGAAGCCGAAAGACACTTGATCGCATGCACTTTACATGCTCAAGATTATGTGGGAAATAACATGCACAACCTTTACGTAATTAAAATGCTAAATAAAGCCATGCATAAGCTACGTAAAGGTGACATACAAAGAAGCTCCAAGAAGTGTCAAGTTCGAAACCTCACAAAAGCACACTTATTTGAGCTCAATCAATCCCCATCGCCCAAGTGTGAACATGTTGACTTCGAGTGCATCTCATTCACACCCTCACTGTCCAAGATTTCATGAACTAAGCTCGATTCAAATCTCCCCTTTCCCAAGGCCGGTCGGCCTTAAGCTTGTTCATACCCAGATTCATTCATCTTTGAGCTGCCGACCACCGAAAACACCCCATTTTGCTCCTAGCAATATGTGCCAAGGTTGACTGCGAATTGCATGTGATTGAAGGGGAGTGTATGTGCATGGAAGTTCATGTATCTCCTAAGCCTTCACCTATAAATAACCTTCTTGTTGAAGCCAAACTCACTCAATCATTCATCCCATCACTCCTCCACTCATTCTACTTCACTATCATCCTTTCTGTCTCACCTCTATTCTATCGTCTTCATCTTTATAATCTTCCTTCCACTATCATCATTTCCCTCTAGTCTCTACTACATTTCTACCATCACTATCTCCATTATCCTCACATAAACGCATTCGTTCACTCTCATTCACTCACTCAATCATTCACTCATTCTTCCCCCTACACTTCTATTCTCTCATTCTAATATCTCTAATCTCTCCATTCTAGTTATCATTCTACCATCCTTTTCTATCATCTTTCCACCATTTCCTTACCATCCTAATCTCCATATCTTCATTCTCTTAAACCTCTAATCCATACTCTCATACTATCCCCCACCATTCTTATATAAATCTCTCATAAAGTCTCTAAAAACATCACAAAACTATCCTAAAAACCCACAAAAAGAGATTCTTTTTCCTACCCTTTTCCTATCCTTTTCCATCACTTTTCTACCATCATAATCTTCATCTTTTTATTCTCTTAAACCTCTAATCTTTATCCCTACATAATCTCCATAAAACCCCTAAACACTCCATAAAAAAGCCTAACCTTTATATTACCCAAAACACCATAAAAAGAACCCTTCTTATCCCCTTTTCATCCCTTTCCTATCCACAAATTTGGCACTACTTTGGCATTTTCAAGAGGGTGGTTCTAAGCATTCAAAGGAGGTTCTTTAGGGCTAGGCAAAGCATCTTCTTAAAAAGGCATAATGTAAGCTCCTATGTGTTTCTTCCTTATGTAAATAAAGTGTGCATGTTATACTTTTTTTCATTCTTACTTTTGCATGATGAATGAATTAATCCTATAAAGTTCTTATTTATCTCACTTCCAAACTTTATCAAAAGCATACTTAAAACTTTTAGTAGAGTCTTTCCTTGCGTGAGAGGCGAACTCTTAAGGTTCGTACCTTTCGAGTTCGTAGCGTTACCCCCATATCCATTCTTGGGTTTCGTAGGCGGAGTCTTTCTTGCTTTCTTTTCTAGTTTTTCTTGGATTTTCTCTTTAAAAAGTGGGGTGGCGACTCCCATTTCAAACCAAAACACATCGAAGATTGCCTAAACTATGGTAAATGGTTTTACAATGTACCGATGGAACTTTAAGGTTTTCTTTGTATATTTCTAAATAATATTAGCATAAATTGCTTTCCTCCGAGCCTAACATTTTAATGAGCAGGTTGGGTTAAATTTAGAATAGTTTGTAACAAGAGGATGTTCACTCTTAAAAGTTTAATTCAATGACCCATGAAATGCAGAAAGTAAAGGGAAAATGATTTTATAAACTATTATTCCTGAAATGTATGATTAATCCCTTAAAGAGTTTTTAAAGGTTTAAATCCCATCACAAACCACCAAATCACACCCCTAATCTGCGTGGACGTTCGGAAGCTCGAACGATGAGTAAAAATGTCCACAGGATTTTTGGCGACTCCACTGGGGAGTTTTCTCAATGTGGGTAAAACTGGAAAAACATTTAGTGTGTTCTAAAGATAAGTCTTTACTTTATATTGTTAAGTCATTCCTTTTTAGGCATAAATGCATTGCATATACCGGGCTACCTCCTCGCCATGTATGATGGCTTGGTAGTACTAAAAGCGGCGGTTTAGGTTTTCTTTATAGCCACAAAAAAATAACCAATGGGATGTCGAGCCGGCGATACTCTATTGGTGCACTTACACCAAGAGAGCCTTAGTCACCACATCCACTCATGCATCACTCTACGAGGTCTCCACTCGAGCCTCCAAGAGCAACACCCCACACATTCAAGTTAAACTCACAACAAGAATGCACTGGGGCGAGTACATGAGCTGATAAGCCTTATCCAGCCAATAAGCCTTTTTTTGTACATAGAACCTTCGTTTAGGATACCATTCTTATGTGTATGCTATATGAATATGTGTTTTCTTTTGTTGTAACGAGTCAACCCTAGTTTAGAAGTATTGTTCTAGTCCATGTAAGAGTCGTTGGGCTGAGAAGAGCCATGTTTACAAACAAAGCTAATTAACCTCAAATATTATGGTTAACCCTGTGGTTGGGCCTATTTATGTATAAAGGTTAATTATCTTGGTTCACAAAGTAAACCCAACTCGCCTTTGATGATTCTACATGGTCCTTTCCAATACTCTCTTAACAAAAGGTCCAATAAATCTGACTAAAGTCAAAACAAAGTTTGTGGATAATTTCTTACACTGCATAATAGTCACTAAGTTTGAGTAAATTAATTTATCGAATTAATTCTTGAATCCATCACAAATTCTTGGCCGACCCGTGGTTAGGCCTAACCATACTATATTTGGCAATTAAGTCTATATAAATTAGTTGTAACTCACCTATTGTTGGCTTTATTCAATCCTTTACACTATCCGCTTTCCCTGAATAAATAAATAAAACTTGTTGTAGTATGTGTAAATATGTGTTTGTGTTTGTTGAATCTTCATTAGTTGTAAATAAGTGTTTGTGTTTGTTGAGTCTTCATTAGAGTCGGACCTAATTTTGGGATATTATTTTAGTCCGCCTAATAATCGTTGGGTTGAGAAGAAATGAGTTTATAAACTCGATTAATTAACCTTAAATTTTATGGCCGACCTGGTTGTGAGGCCCATATGTTTTAAAGGATAGTTACCTTTGTTCATCAATTCATTTTAACTCACCTTTGTTGATTTTATTCAGCCCTTTTTAGTATTCTCTTACTTAGGGTCCAAAGAAAATTGATTAATAAATAAACAAAGTCAGTGTGTGTTGTTCTGGCCCGCGTAATAGTCACAAGGTTAGGGAAAATGTATTTATAAATTCGATTATCAAGTGTAAAAAAACCCATGGTCGGCTTGTTGGTAGGCCCATCCTTGGTGGAACTAATCATTGAGTTTATAAGTCTATTTTAACTCGCCTTTCGATGGCTTTATTCGGTCCTTTACGATATTCACTTTCCATGAGTTTCAATTAAAAAAATCCGTTGGGTCGTAAAAAAAATAGGAGTCAAGTTGTATGTTCGTCGAGCATCATTCTAGTCCGCATAATAGCCAATAGCTTGAGTCAACACAAGTTTGTTAGTTCAAGTGACTGATTCTCCTTAAAATGGTTGGCTTGTGGTTTAAGCCCATCTGAATTGAGAAACACTCACTTGTGCTTTCCAACTTTTGTCGACTCGTTATGTTTGACTTTGTTCGGTCCTTTATAATGCTCTTGTTGTAAAAAAGTGTTGTTGTTTGTCTTAGAGTCGTATAGAGGTTAGGACACGCAAACCTGTGTCACAGTTTAGTCGTTTCCTGAGTCAGGAGGTATAATGTATGGTCTAGTAAACCTAGGTCATGGGTGAGTCTTTGTTTTAGAGTATGCATGTAAGTGTCTTGCATTCTTTGGTCGCATATAGGATCTAAGTCATGCAAACCCGTGTCACGGATGAGTCTATTTTTTTTTTTTGAGTCTGCAAGTAAGTGTCTTGCATTGTTTTAGAGTCTGCATGTAAGTGTCTTGCATTGTTTAGGAGGTTTAGGTTCGTAGCGCATGCAAACCCGTGTCACGGGTGAGTCTTTGTTTTAGAGTCAACATGCATGTGTCTTTCATTTCTAGAAAGTCCTTTTTAATCCCATGTCATGGGTGAGCCTTGAGTCTTTGTTTTAGAGTCTGCATGTAAGTGTCTTGCATTCTTTAGGAAGTCTCGTATAAGGTTTAGGTCATAGGCGAGTCTTTTCCTGAGTCAATATGTGTCATCTTTTTTTTTTTTTTAAAAGAGTCCAGTGAAAACCCATGTCATGGGTAAGTCCTTTTTCCAAAGTCAGTATATGGATATATTGCATTATAGAAGTCTTATACAGGGTCTAGGCCATGCAAACCCACGCCATGGGTGAGTCGTCGAGTCGTTCCTCGAGTTAGCATGTAAATGTTTTTCGTTCTTTAGGAAGTCTCATATAAGGTCCAGGTTGTAGATAAGTCTTATTCTTAAGTCAACATGCGTCCTTGTAATCCGTGTCACCGGCGAGTATTTTTTGAGTCTGCATATAGAAGTCATGCATCCTAGGAAGTCCCATGTAGGTCAGTTAGTACATGTAAATCCATGCCATAGGTTAGTCTTTCTTGTGAGTTAGCATACACAAGTCTTATGTCCTAGGAAGTTTCATATAGGTCAGTTAGGTCATTCAAACCCATGTCCTCGGTGAGTCTCTCCCGAGTAAGCATAGAGGCATTTTTCATTTTAGGAAAGCTCCATATAGGTCATTTAGGACATAGATGCATTGGGATGGTTTTTCTTTCTTTGTCTAGTGTTAAAGTCAAAGCCTGAGCTGACAATAAAGGGAATGTTGGGATGACGAGAAGTTCTGCAGCTACAATAGATCCCGAGGACACGACACGGACAATCGTTGGAATTTGAAGAATAAATCAAGGACATGATCGAGTCAGGAAACTGCCTTTACCAAAAGCAGCACAAAGGACTAGATAGATCGAAGACAAGGAGGGCACATTATCAAAAGCAACTTTAGAGTTAGCTACATCCCTGGTTGTCAAGCTTTTCATTTCTGGAGTTTGTTAGAGTTAAGAGTCAGTTCTGAATTCATTTCTTGAATTCAGTTGCTTTTGTTGCTATTTGATCAAACAGAATTTCATGCTTGTGTTTTTATCTGAGTTGAAAAGTTCTCTCATCTATCCGCCATCCTTACAAACCAAGTCTGACAACTCTTATATTTCCATTTTTATCTTACATCTCGTTCCCATCCTTTCATTTTCTTGAATCCAGGGTTAGAGAGATAAAGAGAGAGAAGAAAAAAGAAGTATAAAAAAAGAGAGTGAAAAACATAAAGTTGCCAGTTTGAAAACCTCATTGAGGAAAATCCGGCAAAAGGAGAGAATAAATTGATGAGAGAAGTCAGCCTGCACCTCTCATTTAACAGGATGAGTAAAAGGAGAGAACGTCATCAGGAAAGACCAAATCCAACAATCTCTCTGAAGTGAGCACTTCACATTAGGAATCCCGCAACTTAACCAAATGTATCGAGGACAGGAGGCTTCCACCCCACCTTCATTTAACCACCCACATTACCCTCATCTTTTCAACCAATCTTGACTGGCCACCTACCATTTTCATTTTTGACCTTGTCTTCAAACATTAACCTTTTCAAACCCTTTCTTTCATTAGCCAAATCCAAATGGTGTGTTATGAAAAAAGGAGAACAGTAGGCAACCTATGAAGAAGTTTGAAAAAAAGAGTTAGTAAAAAAAAACAAAGAAAAAAAAATAAGAGAGAGAAAGCAAAAAAAAAAAAAAAAAGAGTAGAGAGAGTTGTTAGTTGGTCCACCAACATTGGTTGACATAAGTGGTACGACACTCTTGTCCCTTAAGCACTTTGTTTGCGTATGGAAAAATCTGTGTCGGGAGAGTAAACCCCCTTTTGGGCCGTCAATATCTCGAAACATGCCAACAAAAAAGTTGAGAGGGATAGCAAAAAACATAAATAGAGAGAGAAAAAAAAAGAGAAAAAGGAAGAACAAAAAAAAAAACGGAGAAAGAAACAAAAAGAGAGAAAAAAAGAGGGGAGAATAAGAATCAGAAGGCGGAAATTAGAGTCATGTACACCACAAAAAAAAATCCCATTGATCCTAAACGTTCACCTCATCATACCTTTCAACCTTTAATAACCTTCCCCATCTTTCAATGACCATCGATAACCCATATATGAACCCTTCAACCCTTAATAACCATCTTTTTGAACGATTAAGCTTTCCTCGAGGCACTAACCCTTTAAAGTTGCGCTTGAAGAAATACGACTAGCCTGATTCCACCTCGGATACGTAGGAGAACCTCTTCGAGGCCCGACCCGATACTTTTCACTTTAGAGAACATTCATCGCTGAATAAATGGGTCTTTGAGAGAATAAAAAAAGAGAGAATAAAAAGCTAGTCTGAAAACCCTACTGGGGCGGGCTAGGAAAAAGGAGAGGACACCCTGGGTTCTATCGTCATCATCGACCCTCCATTTTCCTTTTGTCAGACTTGGACATCATTGCGACGCTCATGTTCCAACTTTTTCCTAAGAGATGATGTCTTCCCTTTTGATCGTCTCTTCTCCCTTTCAAGTCAAGATCATCCTTGTGTGTCTCTTTATCCCATTCATTGACGAACCCTCATCCTCCATTTCTTTCACCAAACACTTTATAACCAACCTTTTCGAGCCTTTTCATCTTATCTCACCCTTTGAGGTCTTTTCAACTCGGTCATTACTGCAAGTATGAGGTTTTGTTCTGAAATGCCCACTCTTAGAACATCTGAGTATGACTCACCTCCCAATAAGAGCAAAAGCCGTCCACATTAGATCAGCAGCTAACTAGCAAACTACACGATCATCAACAGACTCAGAAACAAGCTACTCTACACTAAGGGCTCACGCTACCCTTGTGACATCGTTGAACACATTTACCGGAGATAGCTTTTAAGAGGGACACCTACTCCCTATGTTACACGGTCCTGCATCTTCATTCTCATTGACGTCCTAGTAGTCTCAAAAAAAAAGAGAAAAGAAAAAAAAGAAAAAAAAAGAAAAAAAGAAGAAAAGGGAAAAAGAGAGGCTAACTTGAAAACCCTTTGGGGCAAGTTAGGCAAAAGGAGAGACTGAGACTCACGACTAAGGACATACCAAACTTCCACCAGTGCAGTATAAGAAGCAATGTTTCCTTCTATTCCATGGTCTCCGTGCATCATACCGTCAGTCCATACTAAACTGGGGGCTTGCAAATCCCCAATGTGCTATCCGAAGCTGGACAATGTCATCAAGAGTCTATGCCAAACCGGGGGCTTGTCATAAATCAGCATAGATTTACAAGCAATCAAGGTCATCTGCATGAGCATCCAAGAAGCACTTCCTTCATGCCTAACGCCTCCGCCATCATTCCCTTTCCCATGGACCGAAATGTTCTCGTCCCAGATTTTCCTGAAATTCCCCACAAGTGGCCTTGACCCATAGGAAATCATTGTTATAGGAAGTCATTGTCCTAGAAAAGCATTGTCTTAGATAGAAAAGCATTGTCTTAGAAGTGCATTGTCTTAGAAAATCATTATCTAAATAAAGAGTCGGGGGGTGACCTGCATGTAGAATATCTTGTATAGAATCATAAAGCTTTTCATGCGTGTGTCCTGTCTCAGCATAATAGGTTTAAGTCATGTCAAAGTCACATAGAGTCAATTTCTCGTGCATAGAGTCATTTTCTCGTGCATTGAGTGAATTTGTTATGCATAAAGTCATTAGTCATGCATAAATGCATAAGAGCATGAATTCTTGTGTCAAAAAAAAAAAAAACAAAAATGCATTGTTTGTGTAAGAGTCTAGTAGACTAGTTGCATGCATACCTGTATATAAAAAAAAAAGGCAATAAAAGACAAAGAAGTGCCACATCATCATTCCAGAATGCAACACTGGGGACTGGTTAAGCCCATATGTCATCTCATTCAGGAAGGGTTTTCAATCACTAAGAGCAAGATTAGAGCAATCTCTAATCCAACTCTAGCAGGCCAAGTTAGCATCCAGTCAAATCATGCATCAAAAGCCAGATACGAATGGCGACTGTCTGACACGAAGATAAAATCTTCACCCACCAGACACGAATGATGACTATCCGACACGAAGGACAGAATCTTCACCCCGTAGACACGAATGGCGATTGTCCGACACGAATGACAGAATCTTCATCCGCCAGACACGAATGGCGACTGTGAAACACGAATGACAGAATCCTCACAAACGACTGATACGGATCAACGACCGGGCGAAATTCAAGAATCCCTTCCCCCCGGTAGAATTCTCAACTCATGTGACAATGAGCAAAGAAATTTTGGCATGTTTGCGCTTAAAGCCATATTTAAAGTATCATCTACTTTAAATTCAACTTAAAGTGTTGAAACAGGCAATAGCATGCAAGTTATTTTCAATGGTCACATGCTATAAAGATAAGCTTGTCGAAGAAATAAAGCATACCGAGGTGTGAGAAAGAAAGAACCACGTATGCTCATCCTGTTAGAAAACCAATTGGGTTGATGTGAAGTCCCTACTAGGATATTCCCCATATACCGTCCTTGCATATGGATGCTCCTGTATAGCTGGCCGGGTAGCACGACATCGTCCTCTACATCAAGAAGCCATTACTTTTCAATAAAAGCCAAAGTACCAAAAAAATAGAAGAAAAGCCAGAAAATAAAAAGAAGGTTAAGAAGAAGCACGGCTGAGTGCGCCCAATAAAACACGAGTGGTCTTCTCCAAAGCAAAAAAATCAAGTCCCCAAATAAGAGCATTTTTCAATGATTATGCTGACGCAGTCCGAGGTAAGTCATCCGGATAAAGAATTTCATGAAAACTGACAAAAACATCTTTGCATTTTGCAGGAAAATAAAAGCCATCGACACTGTGCCCGATTAAGTCTCCCGGCATCGAGGTGCCATCATCATCATAATTAAAAAATCAGAGTCGTCGGCATCGCGTCCGATGAAGTCTCCTGGCATCAAAATTGCCATCATCAACCGTAAATAAGAGCCACCGGCAGAGCTCTATGCAGTCTCCGCAATAAGAGTCGTCGACATCGAGTTTGATGAAATATCAGAAATGAGAGTCACCGGTATCGCGACCGATGAAGTCTCTTGGCATTGAATTGCCATCAAAATAAAAACCCCGAGCCACCAGCATCGTGCTCGGTGAAGTCTCAACCCCCAGCCATCGACATCGTGCGCGGTGAAGTCTCAACCCCTAGGACCATCGACATCGCGATCGGTGAAGTCCCTCGGAATTGAATTGCCATCAACATCAATCTCCAGAGCCATCGAAATCGTGCTTGGTGAAGTCTCAAACTCTGAGCCATCGGCATCGTGCCTAGTGAAGTCTCGATCCCCATGGCAATCGACATCGTGATCGGTGAAGTCCCTCGGCATTGAATTGCCGTCAACATCAATCTCCAGAGCCATCGGCACCGTGTCCCGTGAAGTCTCCCCAACAAGCAGGGCGTCATTCTCGCATAAGATCGCCTATCGGCGCAAGTTCGCCAACTGCGACATAGGACCTAACTTCCAAGTATCAGCCCACATCGTCAAGTAGGATGCCTTCAGCACCAGGGATCATTTCGAGTAGGACGTCATCTGATGCCCGAGACCACTTCAAGTAGGGCGTCATTCTCGCCTGAGATCAAATTCAGAACTTCAAGTAGGGCGTCATTCTCGCCTGAAATCATTCATCATTTCGAGTAGGGCGTCATTCTCGCCTGAGATCAGTCATAACTTCGAGTAGTGTGTCATTCTCGCTTGAGATCACCCACAAACACAATCCACGAGCCATCGACATCGCGGTCGATGAAGTCTCCCCAACAACTAAGACGTAATTCTTGCCTGAGATCATCTGTTAAGGTATAAGTTGCCAACCGCGACACAGGACCTAGCTTTCAGGCGTCACACTCCCATCATTTTGAGTAGAGCATCATTCTTACTCAAGATCACCCGAGAAGACGCAAGTCGTCAACAGTCAGGCGCATGACTCTGCTTCCAAGCGTCGCCCCAAGCTTTGCACTCCACAAAATCATATCCCAACCTATGTCCATCAAATCAGTACTACTTTGATTTTCATCCTATCTCGGATTCAATCAAAGTGGGGGTTATCTGCAAACACCAGATTTTGGCACATAGATATATAACATAAACTATAAAGAACGAAGCAGAAATAAAGAAGAAGAAGCCAATCGATAAGCTAGTTCAGACTTATAGATCTAAGCATAGTTTTTACATACTTTTAAATGTAATTTTTATTATTTCCTTTTTATGTATTTTAATTAGAAAATAAACAAATAAGGGAAGCCCAAAGCCGGAGCCGAAGCCGAAAGACACTTGATCGCATGCACTTTACATGCTCAAGATTATGTAGCAAATTGCATGCACAACCTTTACGTAATTAAAATGCTAAATCAAGCCATGCATGCCATGCATAAGCCACGTAAAGGTGACATGCAAAGAAGCTCCAAGAAGTCTCAAGTTCGAAACCTCACAAAAGCACACTTATTTGAGCTCAATCAAGCCCCACCGTCTAAGTGTGAACATGCTGACTTCGAATGCATCTCATTCACACCCTCACTGTCCAAGATTGCATGAACTAAGCTCGAGTCAAATCTCCCCTTTCCCAAGGCCAGTCAGCCTTAAGCTTGTTCATGCCCACATTCATTCATCTTTAGCTGTCGACCACCGAAAACAACCCCTTTGCTCCTAGCAATCTATGCCAAGGTTTACTGCGAATTGCATGTGATTGAAGGGGAGTATTGTTAGGTTTTAGGTTATCTATTTGCTAAA
Organism: Portulaca oleracea; assembly: GCA_029582165.1. NCBI lineage: Eukaryota > Viridiplantae > Streptophyta > Magnoliopsida > Caryophyllales > Portulacaceae > Portulaca > Portulaca oleracea. The sequence continues at coordinate 29,987,539 of CM055884.1, forward strand.
CAGATACAGATTAATTGGCGGAATATTTATAACGGTTATAAACAATTAATCAAAAATAACTGCAGAGGCTTTAGTAATTATACCTGATCGCTAATTCCAGCTGAAGAAGAGGTTGACCTTCCAGATTCCAACGCTGAAACCCTCTACAGAAAAGTCCACGCAGCACTCCGGGAACCCGATTGCTAGATCGACCCGATCGAGACGAATCTCAATCTAAGATGTATGTGAGATTGTTTCGGGAAACGGAGAATGTTTCCTGAAACAAGAACTGCAAACTAAAAGAGAGAGGAACTCAGGAAATCACCCTGATATCTCTCTAAGAGTCTTAGGCAGTTGGTGTAGAATAATCTCTCACAGAGACCGGCCCCTTTATATAGTGTTTAGAAAACCTAGGGAAAGGGTTCAAAACCCTAAAGGGCCGACTTAACGCAACGGCGCGCTTCTCAGGCCCAACACGTTCCGTGTTGGACTCCAGAAGGTCCATTAATTTGGCCCATGGACAACACGGATCGTGGTGTCTCAACACGGACCGTGTTGGGTCAACACGGTCCGTGTTGAACCCAATTCGATCCGTGTTGGGTTGATTTCTCACAGAAATCAGTTTCCAACTTTTCTAAACGTAATACAATATCAATAAGGTTACATACATTGTTCCAGGGCACTGACTTGTGTGACCCAATAGGACCAAATAATATAGTTGTAATTAAACATATTCAATTACTAATTATAGATGTCTCTAGCAAGACATATAATTACTATATTACTTTGGTTTAATCTCCGTGTATATCGAACATTGTCGGGACATTCCCAACAATCTCCCACTTGTCCCATAAGTGTTCGATTCCTTGTATTCCCTTATCACTTACTGTCTCATGTTCAGATAAGGTAAGCTGATGTCATCCTTATGTAAGACCCAAAACGTTCCTCGATCTCCGAGTTTAGACTTTGAAAAGAAGATGATCAACTATTGATTCAACTGAGTCGGGCCAAGCATTTTCAGTCAAATCTCACCGAGTGGCCAATAAGACAACTGTCCCTAATAGGGAGGACAATGCCATCTTGTTCAAACACACATTCTCAGATGATCCAACTGTAACCTAGACACCGCCTTTATAGCCTACTGTTACGAAAGGCGTTTGACGCGCTCCAAAGTCACAGCATATCATGCAGTCTGTGTACTGAACTTAGGATTCAGGAATTTTGAGTGGTGAGAGCTCCTATGACAATTCCCAACTTAAAGAGCTCCCATTGGGGGTCAGTTCGGTAGTTGTTCTCCACAATACCCATGTGATTGATTTATGATGTCAATACATCAATATGATTATGAAACTCGATCATCACTTCAATCTTACATGCTAATTGTGTTAATATCATCACTGTCCCTACGTGATAATACAATTAGGAAACAGGTCGACTATCGACCAGGATTAGCGTCATCAAGTTCACTAATGGGGTTTCACAAATCTAACCTCATTCAATTTCCCATTTTGAATTCGCTAACCCTTTTGGACATTTACATAATTCTAAACCACAATTTATGTAAAGTTTGAATTTATTTATAAATGATGAATAAATAACTATTACAAACCATGAGCCATCTAATGTTCAAAAATGTAACTTAATAACATCATTCAAGATGTCTAATTCCTATTGCATGAGTAAGACTCTCATACTTCGCTTACGACAGAGGTTTAGTAAGTGGATCGGCGACGTTCTCATCCGTATGAACCTTGCACACATTAATATCACCTTCCTCGATGATCTTTCGAATGATGTGATACTTTCTGGATACATGCTTAGCTTTGCTGTGTGCTCAAGGTTCCTTTGCCTGAGCAATGGCCCCACTGTTGTCAAAGTATAGGTCCACGCCTTTCGCAATACTAGGCACAACTTTGAGCTCCTCGATGAAATTCTTCACCCACATTGCCTCCTTCGCAGCTTCAGATGCTGCGATGTATTCTCCCTCAGTTGTAGAATCAGCGACAGTGTTTTGCTTAGAACTCTTCCAGCTCACTGCTCCATTATTTAGACAAAAGTCGTATCCAGATTGGCTACTGCAGTCATCTTTATCCGTCATGAAACTGGCATCAGTGTAACCTTTTACACTTAGTTGTCTTTCACCTCCATAGACCAAGGACAGCTCCTTACTTCTATTCAGATACTTAAGTATGTTTTTCACAGCAATCTAGTGTTTCTCACCAGGGTTGGCTTGAAACCTGCTGCACATACTTAAAGCAAAAGCTATATCATGCCTTGTACATCTCATAGTATACATTATAGACCCTACAGCCGAGGCATAAGGTATATTTTTCATTTTTTCCTAGTCTTCAGATGTTTGAGGACAATTTGTTTTACCAAGTAATATGCGCATGAACCATGGGAATGAATCCCTTCTTGGAGTTCTGCATGTTGAACCGATTCAACACCTTATCAATATAAGTTGTTTGAGTCAATGCAATCAAACGCCTTGATCTATCTCTATAGATCTTTACTCCAAGAATGTACTGGGCCTCACCGAGATCCTTCATTTGGAAATTCTTCCTAAGCCAAGTTTTACAAGACTCTAGCATAGGAATGTCGTTTCCAATGAGGAGTATATCATCCACATACAGAACCATAAAGACTACTTTGCTCCCATTGAGTTTTCTATAAACACAAGGCTCTTCTTCATTTTTCAAGAAACCAAACTCTTTGATTACTTGATTAAACCTTTGATTCCAACTCCTTAAAGCTTGCTTGAGGCCATAAATGGCCTTCTGCAGCTTACAGACCTTCCCAAAACCTTTGGGATCTTCAAAACCTTCAGGTTGTGTCATATACACTTCTTCTTCCAGAATCCCATTCAAGAATGCAGTATTGATGTTCATTCGCCATATTTCATAGTCATACCATGCAGCTATGGTAAGGAGTATCCTGATAGATTCAAAAGCCGCTACTGGGGAGAAGGTCTCTTCATAGTCAATACCATGAATTTGAGTGAAACCTTTTGCCACCAACCATGCTTTGTAAACACTATGTTTACCATCCATGTCGGTTTTCACTTTGAAGACCCACTTGTTTTTGGCTCTAGCGTCTTCAGGCAAGTCAACCAAGGTCCAAACCTTGTTTTCGTACATGGAGTCTGTCTCGGATTTCATGGCTTCGAGCCATTTCTTGGAATCTGAGCTCGCTAAAGCTTGTTTGTAGGTCTCGGGCTCATCATACTCTAAAAGGAATATGTTGATTTCTGATGTTATGGGATAACCGTATCTCTCAGGAGGGCGAATGTCCCTACTGGACCTACGAAGGGGTATGTCCACATTCCCTACTTCTTCATCTACCTGTCCCCCGACTACCTGTTCATCATCCCTTTCTTGTTGAGGATCAACAGAGATTGGAATGCAAGTAGTGGTGACGGGGTATGGGATAAGATTCGAAGTGGTTTGTGGCGCTTGAACTTCACCTAGTTCAATTTCTCTCCCACTCTTTCGCTTAGAGACAAACTTGTTCTCTAAGAAGAAAGCATTTCGAGACACAAACACTTTGTTCTCCAAACGGTTGTAGAAGTAATACCCTTTGGTTTCCTTAGGGTAGCCCATAAAGAAAACCTTTTCAGATCTGGGTGCAAGCTTGTTGTCAGGTAAAACCTTAAGATAGGCTTCACATCCCCAAATCTTTAGAAAAGACAGACTGGGAACTCTTCCTCTCCATAACTCATATTGTGTCACACTTTATCTACTTTACGGACCTAACTCAGAGGTCATGTTCTACAAGTTCCATTGCATGAGGGGTCATGACACCAAGCGAAGTTAGACACTCAACAACCTCATTGAAAAGATGATGTGTTCCAATGAACTACCTTTACTAAAGGCGGCGCGAAAACCCAACAATAAAGGCAATCTTCTCCCAAACCACGCCATCCTCATGGGAGAGGGTACTTTTGACCCTTCTGAATGCATTGTGGATAACGGAGCACCTATACTCCCTATCAAAGAATTGACAACATTTACTGTCACTGGGATATGGGTTAGCGATGAGGAGGACATGAAGAAGCCTCGGATGGTGACGATTTTTGGTCTAACGAAGAATAAGAAGCTTCGCCCAGCGCTGCATTTCTAACCAGGTCTGGACGACATAACCAACCCAGGGGTGAGGCTATAGTACCTGCACTAACACCAAATACCACAAGAACGGAGGCACCTGCTCCTCCTGAGGATCATGCCCTCACTCAAATGAAGAAGTTCGAGGCAACTGTCTCCATCTGGCAGTTAATGTGTGCTTCAAAACCTCACCGAGAGCTTCTATTGGAGGCTCTCTAGAGCGTGATCATTCCAACCTCTACAACTCCCGAAGCTTTATTCTCTCATGTTACGTCTAGCTAGGGAACAATTACTTTTGGTGATGAAGATTTACCCTCTTCCGGGGTGAACCATAACAAAGCATTGTACTTAACTACTCTTTGTTCCAACAAAGTAATACCTTTGAATTTGGTAGATAATGGTCCTGATGTAAATGTTTGTCCTTGGTGTACAACAGCTAAGCTAGGAGTACAAAGAAATCAATTGGTTCAGGATTTTGTGTTGCTTCGAGCATATGATAACACTCCTCAGTAGTCACTCGGCACGATGACTTTGCCTATCACTTTTGATCATATTTCTAAGAATGTGGAGTTCATGGTTTTGGATATCCCGACTGCTTTTAATCTATTGTTGAGACGTCCTTAGTTACATAGTTGCAATGCGGTGGCATCTACTTTGCACTAGAAGTGGAACACATGTCGACCGATATGGATCTTTATAACTTTGAAATGGTTGTTGCTATAGATGATAAAGCACCTTTCGACTTTAATCCCTACTCCAATTTGAAGGTTCATGCTATTATGAAGAAACAAGGGTACTTTCCTGTGATTTCCTCTAAGCATTCTTGCAATTTTGGGTTGGACTACAAACCTACTAATCAGGAAGTCTTTCTCACTAAGGCCTTGTTTCAGGCACAAAGAAGTTTCATCTATTATCTACGTCGACATGTGGTATACGCAATCACCGCTCACAACCCCATAAAATATATCATGGAGTAATCTGTGATGAACAATTACATTGCATGATGGACGGTAATGTTATTAGAGTTCAACCTACATTGCATGCATCAGAAGTCAATAAAAGGGAGAGTTGTCCCGGACTATTTAGCAGACTTCCCTTCGAAAGAAACATCTCCAAACACCTTTCAATTTTCGGATGAAGAAATCTTCCTCTTTGATAAGGACATGTGGGAATTATATTTCAATGGTGCCTCTAACCAAATGGGATCCGGAGTAGGGATACCCTTGACCTCACTTGAAGAAGCACATACTCCGCTATTGATCAAGCTAGATTTTGATACCACCGACAAAGTAGCATAATACAAGGCTTGCATCTTGGGGATCGAGGGGCGTGTTGGAAATGTCCCGACAATGTTCGGTATACACAGAGTTTAAACCAAAATAATATAGTAATTATATGTCTTGCTCGAGACCTCTATAATAGGTAATTAAATATGTTTAATTACAACTATATTATTTGGTCCTACTGGGTCACACAAGTCAGTGCCTTGGATTAATGTGTGTAACCTAAGTAATATCGTATTACGTTTGGAGATATTGGGAATTGATTTCTGTGAGAAATCAATCCAACATGACCGAATTGGACCCACCATGGACTTTGGTGATCCAACACGGACCGTGTTGGTGTTGCCACGGACCGTGCTGACTATGGGGCTGACTTAAAGGACATTCTGGAGGCCAACGTGGATCGTGTTGCCTCAACATGTACCGTGTTGGGCCTCAGAATGCGCCGTTAAATATGTCGGCCATTAGTGTTTTTAATAACCCTTTTCCTAAGCCATTCGAACCCTATAAATAGGAGTCTCTCTGAGAGATTTATGCTTAGGCATATTTTTAGGCCTAAATAAAGCTTTATACTTAGCCTTTTGACTCGTTTCTAGTTTATTTTCATGTCTTTTACTATGTTTTTGGTTAATTTGTAGGTTTTGGTGTTTTTACATGAAAACGTAGCAAAAGGGGCCGTTTTGAAGCATTTTTGGATCCCGAGAGATTCCCCGGGCCAAGCTGAGCTAAAAAGCTATGTGGGAAGCAAAGTCGGATACCATAAACTCCTAAAGAATGATTCAACAAGCGTAGCACCCGCTACATTCAGCGTAGCGAGCACTACAAGGCTTGCAATCGCGTTTCAGAGCCGTAGCACCCGCTACACTTCTTGTGGCGGGCGCTACGCCCAAGGGAGACTCCGTCGAGAAGAAGACCACGGCTCCTACCCCGAAGATAGCGCCCGTGAAAGCCAAGGAAGTTCTGCACAGGAGTTTTGCCCAGAGGAAGATCGCGGCCGCGACGAGGGAAGGTAGCGCCTGCTCCCTTGCGCAGAAGAGAGAAGTCGGTGAGTGCCTTCGCAGGATTGCGCCCGCGACTAGGGGGATCGCGCCCGCGATCTCCTGGGTTTCACACGTTTTAGTTGCTTGAAGTGCTGCATTTTGTGCAACTTCTTTGGCTATGTATAAATACCCCTTTTGCACGATTAGTGAGGGGAGCTGGTTCACTAGAGAGAAAAGTACTATTAGAGTAAGGATTAGAGGAATTCCATAGTAATTTGTGAGTGATTAGTGGAAGATTAGTGCAATTGTATTGGATTTTATTGAAGTTTTGTTGAAGATTGAAGTATATTTTCTGCATTGGAGCTTGGAGTTCTTGATTGTTTTTGATCATCTATTCGATCATCGCCATTTTGTTGAGCTTTTCTTAATCTCTACTCTATTTTAGTTTGCTTTAACATTATTTCAATCTTTCTCTTTTAGTTAGTCTACTCTGCTTTGTGTTTGTGATACTTGGATTATTGCATTTGCTAGTTGTTTCCTCTATTTTGATCATGAATGTTGGAGTTGTTGATGTTGTTAGCATGTTATTTAGTATGATTAGAGGCTAGAAACCCCATGGGTTAGGGGGAATTAAGTGTGTGAATGGTTAACTAGGCTTGGGTTAGCAAGTTTAGGTGGTAATTAGTGCGAGAATCAATTTCCCACTCCTATTCTTCCCTCAAGTGGGATGTATTTGGGATCGAAAGCTCCCGAATACATCCAACACTTGTGTTGGAAGATAGGAGATGGGATAGTTAATGCTCACCCACGAAAGTGGAAGGAGGTTAACTAGGGAATTCCGTTTCATTAACCCTCCGGGTCCGTGGTAGACTTTGAGGAAGTTAATCCGCATTATCCTCGAAAGAGGAAATTTGGTGGGTTTTCTCTAACTGGATTGCCACTTGATTCCCCCTATTTGTTACTCCCTAATTGCAAAACCCGTGTTCTTGTTGCCGTTTGGAGCCCGAAAATCTCGTGAAACCCATTTTCCTATCTTGACGGAACCTTAGTCTGCTTTTGTGATCTGTTTTGCTATTTATCACCCAAACACTTTTGATTCTACTGACCTTAAGCCTACCTAGATCCAGTTGCTTTTGCTCTAGGCCCTTTGCTCCCTGAGAGAGAAGACAAATACCGGTTCACACTAACCACGTTACACAAAATGGCGCCGTTGCCGGGGAGCAAGCACACCTAGCTTAGTTTCTTGGTTTTAGGTTGTTTAAGATTGCTTTGCTTGCTTGATATTTGGTATCCTAAGTCATCAAGAGTTGATTCTCATATGTTTTCTTGTGTATGCAGACTCGTACTTGCAAAGAGAGCTGAGGAGAGTTGAATTCTCAATTGCTGAAGGACCATCTGATCCACCTCGTACCTTAGCTTCATATTCATTGCCATCCTCGGGTACGGGAGGCGACCCTATCGTATTACCTAAACTATCAGCGAATGCGTCATTTGAGTTCAAACCATATTTACTTGATATATTTGAGAACACCCCATACTTTGGAGGCGAACATGAGAACCCGATCGACCATATCAACAGATTTGAGCAATGTATTGGGTTTGTTCATATGCATGGTGTTTCATCCGAATACATGAAGTTGAAGTTCTTCCCTCTGACCTTGAAGGGGAAGGCACTATTGTGGCTAAACACTTGTCCACCGGGCACTTATTCCTCATGGGACGCTCTAAGCCGAGATTTTCTTCGAAGGTACTTTCCTAATGATGAGACTTGTAGATTGCGGCCAGCTATCATGAGCTTTAAACAAGAACTTGGTGAGACCTTATTTGAAGCTTGGGGAGGTTCAAATGCCTCCAACGAAGGTGTCCTCACCATAATCTAGGTGATTGGCTCCTTCTACATCATTTTTATTCCGGATTGTGCAGCTCTTTGAGAGAATCTATTGATCATGCTTCTGGAGGCATGTTTCTCAAGAAGACAGCAGAAAATACAAGTGTGTTTGTACATGAGTTGTCTCAGAACTCTTCACACTTGGGAGGTGGTCCTGGTTTCGGAGATGGAAGTGCCCCTTTGGAGAGAAACCCAACTATAAAGTTCCTCATGAATGCCATGTTGGAGATGCAACAAAAGCAAGCCCTTGAGGAGACTACGAGGCAAGAAAAGTTACCTAGGAGATGCAAAAGCTCATGCCGATTCTGGATGTTAAGATGAATGTTTGTGCCTATTGTGGAGGACAACACCTTTCGGGACAATGTCAACTCGAGCAAGTGCAAGCTGTATACCCTAACAATAACCTTGCTTACACCACCCAACATTCCTCTCATTCCCGTAGGAACTATGCATGTAACCAACAAACCTCACAAAATCAAATCCAACCTCCCGGATTTCAAAACTAAAATCGTCACTCATGCCATCAAAACTGACAATCTCCACAAAATGTCTATCATGGCAAATCATCCCAAACCTCCAAACCACCTCAAGAACGTTCCATTGAGCAATTGTTGCAAAAGATTTCATTAACCTTAGATAGGGACCTAGCCCGTCTCAAAAAGCTTGAGATACAATTAGCTCAAGTTGCTCAACAAATTAGCCCCATCCAATCTCTTCCTAGCCAACCCCAACCTAACCTTAAGGGTTAACTAAATGCAATCACATTGAGGAGTGGGAGAGAGATTGAGGGTCCCATGAGGGTGGAGGAGAGTGCTTTGGGAGAGAAGGAAGGAGATGTTGTAGATATTACCGAGGAGGAGAAGTTGGAGGTAGTAGAGGGAAGTGGAGGTATGTGTGAGGAAGATCATGGAGAAAAATTCAATCTTGAGGATGAGTTAGATAAAAAGGAAAAGGCCGAAAGTGAGAGAGTAAGAAAAGGAAAGGGCATTATGAGAGATGATGATCTAAGTCATTACATAGAGAAACCCAAGACCCAACTTCCACCGGTCCCTTTTCCCGACCGGTTGGCCAAACCAAAAGTAGAGGCGAAGTTTTCCAAGTTCATAGTGATGCTTAAGAAACTCCAAGTAAACATCCCATTTTTGGATGCCATTTCTGAAGTGCCTACATTTAAGAAGTATCTCAAGGATCTCCTTACAAACTAAAGAAAGATCAAGGAGGCATCTACTATACACTTGACAACCGATTGTAGTGCTATTATAGAGAACAAAACTGATGTATTTTGGCCCACGCCAAATACATCCCAAGTGGCCCAAAACAATTTCAAAGAAACAAAGCAAGCTATGAAGGAAAAGATGAGCATACAGGCCCAAAGGCCCATTCATATGGTATGCTCTTTATGGCAAGAGGATGTCCAAACATCCTAGAATATACAAGATCACGCCAACCAACCCAAGAACAAGGCCCAAGATCACGGCCAACATGGTATCCATTCTTGATTTTAATCTTTTGGATGTAACTTTATCTTTATTAGCTTTAATTAGCTTATTGTTATTTTGGTGTGATTAGCTTTTAGTTTTATTTTAAATAAATGTAAGATGCCAAGTATATTATAAACTTTAGCATCAAGTCATAGGAAGTCCAATAGGAGTCTAGATAAGTCTAGAATATTCTAAGTTGTTCTAGAATATTCTAGAAGTGTGTGTGTGTGCTTTAGGCATGTGATATAGTGAGATTAGGCCCAAGTTAGTCTTGTAATCTTAGATAAGGTTGGCTTATTTTGTAACTAATCCATCTTGGATTAGGGAAGCCAAATCCTAAAAGGATTATTATCTCTTGTAACCAACTCCCCTTTAGATAAGGAGACATAATCCAAGGAGGAGAAGGAGTTGTAGGCGTCTAGTATTAGAAGTCTTGGCTTGCACGCCAAGATAGGGTTTACTAGAAGCCCTAGGATTGAGTCTAGTATAAATAGCCTAGGCTTGTAATCGTTTGAAACACAATCCAGTTTAGAAATATGAATCAAGCTTTGAGCTTACCCCCTAGAGTGTTTGGATAAACCTCTCCCCTTTTGTTCTATTGTATCTTGGCATAACACCCAAGTGGTTAGGAAGAGCTTGATCCTAGGTTGCGGTCTAGATCAAGTTAGCCCTAGGTTGTCTAACTTGTGGATTCAAGTTAGAAACTTAGTTCTATCCGATTTTATCTTCCTGTCAATACAGTTAAGATAATTTCTCACTTATCTTTCTATCAATATAAAAGATAATCCCCTTTGTTTACCCCCTCCATCCCAACGTCCCACTCCCTCTCTCTCTCTCAAACGTTCACTTCTTCTCTCTCTCTCTCACAAAAGCTCCAACCAACTCCCTCTCTCTCCATAACAACCTTACAACAAATTTTCTCTCTCCTCCAACAAACTCCCTCCATCATTATTCTCTCCATCTCTCCCATAACTCACGCCATCTCCCCCTCTACTTCATCCATAATTCATCCAACTCCCTCACACAAGCCTCCATCAAGAATCCCTCTTCCCTATTCAAGATTCCATCTTTATTGTTTCTTAAATCCACAAAAGTCCTCGCGAAAAAATAGCCTGTTTTTCCCTCCACTTTTTGTCTCCTATTCACGTGAACCATCCCTTCTTCTGTCCTAATTCACGTGAAGTGTCCCATGTTGAGATTGGTTGCATGTCTCCCTTGATGTGTAATTGATCAAGATACAATCTTTGATCCCATTATACATCATAATTTTGGTATCAGAGCTATGGGTTGTAGTTGAGTGCAACCTTGAACCCCAGGGTTAAACCAAACACATAACTTTCAAATCTTTAGTCCAATGGCTTAACCTGCAAGTCTAAAAGCTTGACCTGCAAGTCTAAAGCTTAAACCTGCGACCCTAAAATCCTCAAACAACCCAAACACATTCCCCTCCATACCCCAAACTTCTGAAAACTTCTCCATGGCTCACGAATTATTCATCATGAGGCGAGTCCTCAGCAGTTCGATTGTTCAAGAAGATCAGCAACAACGAGAAGCCATCTTTCAATCTCGTTGCTTAATCAAAGGAAAGTTCTATTCCTTGATCGTTGACGGAGGAAGCTACACCAACGTGGCTTCTACAACTATGGTGGACAAACTTCAGGTGGAAACAAGTCCACATCCCAAACCCTACACCATTCAATGGCTCAATCAGGGTGAAGGAAGGGAGATGGGATAGTTAATGCTCACCCATGAAAGTGGAAGGAGGTTAACTAGGGAATTCCGTTTCATTAACCCTCCGGGTCCGTGGTGGACTTTGAGGAAGTTAATCCGCATTATCCTCGAAAGAGGAAATTCGGTGGGTTTTCTCTAACTAGATTGCCACTTGATTTCCCCTATTTGTTACTCCTTAATTGCAAAACCCGTGTTCTTGTTTCGTTTGGAACCCAAAAATCTCGTGAAACCCATTTTCCTATCTTGACGGAACCTTAGTCTGCTTTTATGATCTGTTTCGCTATTTATCACCCAAACACTTTTGATTCTAGTGACCTTAAGCCTACCTATATCCAGTTGCTTTTGCTCTAGGCCCTTTGCTCCCTGAGAGAGCAGACAAATACCGGTTCACACTAACCACGTTACACAAAATGGCGCCGTTGCCGGGGAGCAAGCGCACCTAGCTTAGTTTCTTGATTTTAGGTTGTGTAAGATTGCTTTACTTGCTTGAGATTTAGTATCCTAAGTCATCAACAGTTGATTCTCATATGTTTTCTTGTGTATGCAGACTCGTACTTGCAAAGAGAGGTGAGGAGAGTTGAATTCTCAATTGCCGAAGGACCACCTGATCCACCCCGTACGTTAGCTTCGTATTCATTGCCATCCTCGGGTACGGGGGGCGACCCTATCGTATTACCTGAACTATCAGCGAATGCGTCAATTGAGTTCAAATCATATTTACTTGATATATTTGAGAACACCCCATACTATGGAGGCGAACATGAGAACCCGATCGACCATATCAACAGATTTGAGCAATGTATTGGGTTCGTTCATATGCATGGTGTTTCATCCGAATACATGAAGTTGAAGTTCTTTCCTTCACCTTGAAGGGGAAGGCACTGTTGTGGCTAAACACTTGTCCACCAGGCACTTATTCCTCATGGGGCGCTCTAAGCCGAGATTTTCTTCGAAAGTTCTTTCCTAATGATGAGACGTGTAGATTGCGGCCAGCTATCATGAGCTTTAAACAAGAACTTATTTGAAGCTTAGGGAGGTTCAAAGGCCTTCAACGAAGGTGTCCTCACCATAATCTAGGTGATTGGCTCCTTCTACATCATTTTTATTCCAGATTGCGCAGCTCTTTGAGAGAATCTATTGATCATGCTTCTGGAGGAATGTTTCTCAAGAAGACAGTAGAAAACACAAGTGTGTTTGTACATGTGTTGTCTCAGAACTCTCCACACTTGGGAGGAGGTCGTGGTTTCTGAGATGGAAATGCTCCTTTGGAGAGAAACCCAACTATAAAGTTCCTCATGAATGCCATGTTGGAGATGCAACAAAAGCAAGCCCTTGAGGAGACTACGAGGCAAGTGAAAGTTACCTAGGAGATGCAAAAGCTCATGCCGATTCTGGATGTTAAGATGAATGTTTGTGCCTATTGTGGAGGACAACACCTTTCGGGACAATGTCAACTCGAGCAAGTGCAAGCTGTATACCCTAGCAATAACCTTGCTTACACCACCCAACATTCCTCTCATTCCCGTAGGAACTATGCATGTAACCAACAAACCTCACAAAATCAAATCCAACCTCCCCGATTTCAAAACTAAAATCGTCACTCATGCCATCAAAACTGACAATCTCCACAAAATGTCTATCATGGCAAATCATCCCAAACCTCCAAACCACCTCAAGAACTTTCCATTGAGCAATTGTTGCAAAAGATTTCATTAACCCAAGATTGGGACCAAGCCCGTCTCAAAAAGCTTGAGATACAATTAGCTCAAGTTGCTCAACAAATTAGCCCCATCCAATCTCTTCCTAGCCAACCCCAACGTAACCTTAAGGGTTAACTAAATGCAATCACATTGAGGAGTGGGAGAGAGATTGAGGGTCCCATGAGGGTGGAGGAGAGTGCTTTGGGAGAGAAGGAAGGAGATGTTGTAGATATTAAGGAGGAGGAAGAGTTGGAGGTAGTGGAGGGAAGTGGAGGTATGTGTGAGGAAGATCATGGAGAAAAATTCAATCTTGAGGATGAGTTAGATAAAAAGGTTTAGGCCGAAAGTGAGAGAGTAAGAAAAGGAAAAGGCATTATGAGAGATGATGATCCAAGTCATAACATAGAGAAACCCAAGACCCAACTTCCACCGGTCCCTTTTCCCGACCGGTTGGCCAAACCAAAAGTAGAGGCGAAGTTTTCCAAGTTCATAGAGATGCTTAAGAAACTCCAAGTAAACATCCCATTTTTGGATGCCATTTCTGAAGTGCCTAGATTTAAGAAGTATCTCAAGGATCTCCTTACAAACAAAAGAAAGATCAAGGAGGCATCTACTATACACTTGACAGCCGATTGTAGTGCTATTATAGAGAACAAAACTGATGTATTTTGGCCCACGCCAAAGACATCCTAAGTGGCCCAAAACATTTTCAATGAAACAAGGCAAGCTATGAAGGAAAAGATGAGCATAGAGGCCCAAAGGCCCATTTATATGGTATGCTCTTTATGGCAAGAGGATGTGCAAACATCCTAGAACGTGCAAGATCACGCCAACCAACCCAAGAACAAGGCCCAAGATCACGGCCAACATGATATCCATTCTTGATTTTAATCTTTTGGATGTAACTTTATCTTTATTAGCTTTAATTAGCTTATTATTATTTTGTTGTGATTTGCTTTTAGTTTTATTTTAAATAAATGTAAGATGCCAAGTATATTATAAACTTGAGCATCAAGTCATAGGAAGTCCAATAGGAGTCTAGATAAGTCTAGAATATTCTAAGTTGTTCTAGAATATTCTAGAAGTGTGTGTGTGTGTGCTTTAGGCATGTGAATAGTGAGATTAGGCCCAAGTTAGTCTTTTAATCCTAGATAAGGTTGGCTTATTTTGTAACTAATCCATCTTGGATTAGGAAAGCTAAATCCTAAAAGGATTATTATCTCTTGTAACCAACTCCCCTTTGGATAAGGAGTCATAATCCAAGGAGGAGAAGGAGTAGTAGGCGTCTAGTATTAGAAGTCTTGGCTTGGACGCCAAGATAGGGTTTACTAGAAGCCCTAGGATTGAGTCTAGTATAAATAGCCTAGGCTTGTAATCGTTTGAAACACAATCCAGTTTAGAAATATGAATCAAGCTTTGAGCTTACCCCCTAAAGTGTTTGGATAAACCTCTTCCCTTTTCTTCTATTGTATCTTGGCATGACTCCCAAGTGGTTAGGAAGAGCTTGACCCGAGGTCGCGGTCTAGATCAAGTTAGCCCTAGGTTGTCTAACTTGTGGATTCAAGTTAGAAACTTAGTTCTATCCGATTTTATCTTTCTGTCAACACAGTTAAGATGATTTCTCACTTATCTTTCTATCAATATAGAAGATAATCCCCTTTGTTTACCCCCTCCATCCCAACGTCCCACTCCCTCTCTCTCTCTCAAACGTTCACTTCTTCTCTCTCTCTCACAAAAGCTCCAACAAACTCCCTCTCTCTCCATAACAACCTTCCAACAAATTTTCTCTCTCCTCCAACAAACTCCCTCCATCATTATTCTCTCCATCTCTCCCATAACTCACGCCATCTCCCCCTCTACTTCATCCATAATTCATCTAACTCCCTGACACAAGCCTCCATCAAGAATCCCTCTTCCCTATTCAAGATTCAATCTTTATTGTTTCTTAAATCCACAAAAGTGCTCGCGACAAAATAGCCTGTTTTTCCCTCCACTTTCTGTCTCCTATTCACGTGAACCATCCCCGCTTCTGTCCTAATTCACGTGAAGTGTCCCATGTTGAGATTGGTTGCACGTCTCCCTTGATGTGTAATTGATCAAGATACAATCTTTTATCCCATTATACATCCTAATTTTGGTATCAGAGCTTTAGGTTGTAGTTGAGTGCAACCTTGAACCCCAGGGTTAAACCAAACACATAACTTTCAAATGTTTAGTCTAATGGCTTAACCTGAAAGTCCAAAGCTTAACTTGCAAGTCTAAAAGCTGGACCTGTAAGTCTAAAGCTTAAACCTGCGACCCTAAACTCCTCAAACAGCCCAAACACATTCCCCTCCATACCCCAAACTTCTGAAAACTCCTCCATGGCTCACGAATTATTCATCATGAGGCGAGTCCTCAGCAGTTCGATTGTTCCAGAAGAACAACAACAACGAGAAGCCATCTTTCAATCTCGTTGCACAATCAAAGGAAAGGTCTGTTCCTTGATCATTGACAAAGGAAGCTGCACAAACGTGGCTTGTACAACTATAGTGGACAAACTTTAGGTGGAAACAAGTCCACATCCCAAACCCTACACCATTCAATGGCTCAATCAGGGTGAAGGAAGGGAGATGGGATAGTTAATGCTCACCCATGAAAGTGGAAGGAGGTTAACTAGGGAATTTCGTTTCATTAACCCTCCGGGTCCGTGGTGGACTTTGAGGAAGTTAATCCGCATTATCCTCGAAAGAGGAAATTCGGTGGGTTTTCTCTAACTGGATTGCCACTTGATTCCCCCTATTTGTTACTCCTTTATTGCAAAACCCTTGTTCTTGTTTCGTTTGGACCCCGAAAATCTCGTGAAACCCATTTTTCTATCTTAACGGAACCTTAGTCTGCTTTTGTGATCTGTTTCGCTATTTATCACCCAAACACTTTTGATTCTAGTGACCTTAAGCCTACCTAGATCCAGTTGCTTTTGCTCTAGGCCCTTTGCTCCCTGAGAGAGAAGACAAATACCGGTTCACACTAACCACGTTACACAAAATGGCGCCGTTGCCGGGGAGCAAGCGCACCTAGCTTAGTTTCTTGGTTTTAGGTTGTTTAAGATTGCTTTGCTTGCTTGAGATTTGGTATCCTAAGTCATCAAGAGTTGATTCTCATATGTTTTCTTGTGTATGCAGACTCGTACTTGCAAAGAGAGCTGAGGAGAGTTGAATTCTCAATTGCTGAAGGACCATCTGATCCACCCCGTACCTTAGCTTCGTATTCATTGCCATCCTCGGGTACGGGAGGCGACCCTATCGTATTACCTGAACAATCAGCGAATGCGTCATTTGAGTTCAAACCATATTTACTTGATATATATGAGAACACCACATACTATGGAGGCGAACATGAGAACCCGATCGACCATATCAACAGATTTGAGCAATGTATTGGGTTCGTTCATATGCATGGTGTTTCATCCGAATACATGAAGTTGAAGTTCTTCCTTTCACCTTGAAGGGGAAGGCACTGTTGTGGCTAAACACTTGTCGAGATTTTCTTCGAAGGTTCTTTCCTATTGATGAGACATGTAGATTGCGGCCAGCTATCATGAGCTTTAAACAAGAACTTGATGAGACCTTATTTGAAGCTTGGGGAGGTTCAAAGGCCTCCAACGAAGGTGTCCTCACCATAATCTAGGTGATTGGCTCCTTCTACATCATTTTTATTCTGGATTGTGCAGCTCTTTGAGAGAATCTATTGATCATGCTTCTGGAGGCATGTTTCTCAAGAAGACAGCAAAAAACACAAGTGTGTTTGTACATGAGTTGTCTCAGAACTCTCCACACTTGGGAGGAGGTCGTGGTTTCTGAGATGGAAGTGCTCCTTTGGAGAGAAACCCAACTATAAAGTTCCTCATGAATGCCATGTTGGAGATGCAACAAAAGCAAGCCCTTGAGGAGACTACGAGGCAAGTGAAAGTTACCTAGGAGATGCAAAAGCTCATGCCGATTCTGGATGTTAAGATGAATGTTTGTGCCTATTGTGGAGGACAACACCTTTCGGGACAATGTCAACTCGAGCAAGTGCAAGCTGTATACCCTAGCAATAACCTTGCTTACACCACCCAACATTCCTCTCATTCCCGTAGGAACTATGCATGTAACCAACAAACCTCACAAAATCAAATCCAACCTCCCCGATTTCAAAACTAAAATCGTCACTCATGCCATCAAAACTGACAATCTCCACAAAATGTCTATCATGGCAAATCATCCCAAACCTCCAAACCACCTCAAGAACTTTCCATTGAGCAATTGTTGCAAAAGATTTCATTAACCCAAGATTGGGACCAAGCCCGTCTCAAAAAGCTTGAGATACAATTAGCTCAAGTTGCTCAACAAATTAGCCCCATCCAATCTCTTCCTAGCCAACCCCAACGTAACCTTAAGGGTTAACTAAATGCAATCACATTGAGGAGTGGGAGAGAGATTGAGGGTCCCATGAGGGTGGAGGAGAGTGCTTTGGGAGAGAAGGAAGGAGATGTTGTAGATATTAAGGAGGAGGAAGAGTTGGAGGTAGTGGAGGGAAGTGGAGGTATGTGTGAGGAAGATCATGGAGAAAAATTCAATCTTGAGGATGAGTTAGATAAAAAGGTTTAGGCCGAAAGTGAGAGAGTAAGAAAAGGAAAAGGCATTATGAGAGATGATGATCCAAGTCATAACATAGAGAAACCCAAGACCCAACTTCCACCGGTCCCTTTTCCCGACCGGTTGGCCAAACCAAAAGTACAGGCGAAGTTTTCCAAGTTCATAGAGATGCTTAAGAAACTCCAAGTAAACATCCCATTTTTGGATGCCATTTCTAAAGTGCCTACATTTAAGAAGTATCTCAAGGATCTCCTTACAAACTAAAGAAAGATCAAGGAGGCATCTACTATACACTTGACAGCCGATTGTAGTGCTATTATAGAGAACAAAATTGATGTATTTTGGCCCACGCCAAATACATCCCAAGTGGCCCAAAACAATTTCAAAGAAACAAGGCAAGCTATGAAGGAAAAGATGAGCATAGAGGCCCAAAGGCCCATTCATATGGTATGCTCTTTATGGCAAGAGGATGTCCAAACATGCTAGAACATGCAAGATCACGCCAACCAGCCCAAGAACAAGGCCCAAGATCACGGCCTCAATGATATCCATTCTTGATTTTAATCTTTTGGATGTAACTTTATATTTATTAGCTTTAGTTAGCTTATTATTATTTTGGTGTGATTTGGTTTTTGTTTTGTTTTAATAAATGTAAGATGCCAAGTATGTTATAAACTTGAGCATCAAGTCATAGGAAGTCCGATAGGAGTCTAGATAAGTCTAGAATATTCTAGAAGTGTGTGTGTGCTTTAGGCATGTGATATAGTGAGATTAGGCCCAAGTTAGTCTTGTAATCCTAGATAAGGTTGGCTTATTTTGTAACTAATCCATCTTGGATTAGGAAAGCCAAATCCTAAAAGGATTATTATCTCTTGTAATCAACTCCCCTTTAGATAAGGAGTCATAATCCAAGGAGGAGAAGGAGTAGTAGGCGTCTAGTATTAGAAGTCTTGGCTTGCACGCCAAGATAGTATTTACTAGAAGCCCTAGGATTGAGTCTAGTATAAATAGCCTAGGCTTGTAATCATTTGAAACACAATCCAGTTTAGAAATATGAATCAAGCTTTGAGCTTACCCCTAGAGTGTTTGGATAAACCTCTCCCCTTTTCTTCTATTGTATCTTGGCATGACACCCAAGTGGTTAGGAAGAGCTTGATCCTAGGTTGCGGTCTAGATCAAGTTAGCCCTAGGTTGTCTAACTTGTGGATTCAAGTTAGAAACTTAGTTGTATCCGATTTTATCTTTCTGTCAATACAGTTAAGATAACTTCTCACTTATCTTTCTATCAATATAAAAGATAATCCCCTTTGTTTACCCCCTCCATCCCAACGTCCCACTCCCTCTCTCTCTCTCAAACGTTCACTTCTTCTCTCTCTCTCTCACAAAAGCTCAAACAAACTCCCTCTCTCTCCATAACAACCTTACAACAAATTTTCTCTCTCCTCCAACAAACTCCCTCCATCATTATTCTCTCCATCTCTCCCATAACTCACGCCATCTCCCCCTCTACTTCATCCATAATTCATCCAACTCCCTCACACAAGCCTCCATCAAGAATCCCTCTTCCCTATTCAAGATTCCATCTTTATTGTTTCTTAAATCCACAAAAGTCCTCGCGACAATATAGCCTGTTTTTCCCTCCACTTTCTGTCTCCTATTCACGTGAACCATCCCTTGTTCTGTCCTAATTCACGTGAAGTGTCCCATGTTGAGATTGGTTGCACGTCTCCCTTGATGTGTAATTGATTTAGATACAATCTTTGATCCCATTATACATCATAATTTTGGTATCAGAGCTCTAGGTTGTAGTTGAGTGCAACTTTGAACCCCAGGGTTAAACCAAACACATAACTTTCAAATCTTTAGTCCAATGGCTTAACCTGCAAGTCCAAAGCTTAACCTGCAAGTCTAAAAGCTTAACCTGCAAGTCTAAAGCTTAAACCTACGACCCTAAACAACTCAAACAGCCCAAACACATTCCTCTCCATACCCCAAACTTCTGAAAACTCCTCCATGGCTTACGAACTATTCATCATGAGGCGAGTCCTCAGTAGTTCGATTGTTCCAGAAGATCAGCAACTACAAGAAGCCATCTTTCAATCTCGTCGCACAATCAAAGGAAAGGTCTGTTCCTTGATCGTTGACGGAGGAAACTCCACCAACGTGGCTTCTACAACTATGGTGGACAAACTTCAGGTGGAAACAACTCCACATCCCAAACCCTACACCATTCAATGGCTTAATCAGGGTGAAGGAAGGGAGATGGGATAGTTAATGCTCACCCATGAAAGTGGAAGGAGGTTAACTAGGGAAATCCGTTTTATTAACCCTCCGGGTCCGTGGTGGACTTTGAGGAAGTTAATCCGCATTATCCTCGAAAGAGGAAATTCAAAGGGTTTTCTCTAACTGGATTGCCACTTGATTCCACCTATTTGTTACTCCCTAATTGCAAAACCCGTGTTCTTGTTTCGTTTGGACCCCGAAAATCTCGTGAAACCCATTTTCCTATCTTGACGGAACCTTAGTCTGCTTTTGTGATCTGTTTCGCTATTTATCACCCAAACACTTTTGATTCTACTGACCTTAATCCTACCTAGATCCAGTTGCTTTTGCTCTAGGCCCTTTGCTCCCTGAGAGAGAAGATAAATACCGGTTCACACTAACCACGTTACACAAAATGGCGCCGTTGCCAGGGAGCAAGCGCACCTAGCTTATTTTCTTGGTTTTAGGTTGTTTAAAATTGCTTTGCTTGCTTGAGATTTGGTATCCTAAGTCATCAAGAGTTGATTCTCATATGTTTTCTTGTGTATGCAGACACGTACTTGCAAAGAGAGTTGAGGAGAGTTGAATTCTCGATTGCTGAAGGACCACCTGTTCCACCCCGTACCTTAGCTTCGTATTCATTGCCATCCTCGGGTACGAGAGGCGACCCTATCGTATTACCTGAACTATCAGCGAATGCATCATTTGAGTTCAAACCATATTTACTTGATATATTTGAGAACACCCCATACTAAGGAGGCGAACATGAGAACTCGATCGACCATATCAGCAGATTTGAGCAATGTATTGGGTTCGTTCATATGCATGGTGTTTCATCCGAATACATGAAGTTGAAGGTCTTCCCTCTCACCTTGAAGGGGAAGGCACTGTTGTGGCTAAACACTTGTCCACCGGGCACTTATTTCTCATGGGACGCTCTAAGCCGAGATTTTCTTCGATGGTTCTTTCCTAATGATGAGACATGTAGATTGCGGCCAGCTATCATGAGCTTTAAACAAGAACTTGGTGAGACCTTATTTCAAGCTTGGGGAGGTTCAAAGGCCTCCAACGAAGGTGTCCTCACCATAATCTAGGTGATTGGCTCCTTCTACATCATTTTTATTCCGGATTGTGCAACTCTTTGCGAGAATCTATTGATCATGCTTCTGGAGGCATGTTTCTCAAGAAGACAGCAGAAAACACCAGTGTGTTTGTACATGAGTTGTCTCAGAACTCTCCACACTGGGGAGGGGGTCGTGGTTTCGGAGATGGAAGCGCTCCTTTGGAGAGAAACCCAACCATAAAGTTCCTCATGAATGCCATGTTGGAGATGCAACAAAAGCAAGCCCTTGAGGAGACTACGAGGCAAGTGAAAGTTACCTAGGAGATGCAAAAGCTCATGCCGATTCTGGATGTTAAGATGAATGTTTGTGCCTATTGTGGAGGACAACACCTTTCGGGACAATGTCAACTCAAGCAAGTGCAAGCTGTATACCCTAACAATAACCTTGCTTACACCACTCAACATTCCTCTCATTCACGTAGGAACTATGCATATAACCAACAAACCTCAACAAATCAAATCCAACCTCCCGGATTTCAAAACCAAAATCATCACTCATGCCAGCAAAACTGATAATCTCCACAAAATGTCTATCATCCCAAACCTCCAAACCACCTCAAGAACTTTCCATTGAGCAATTGTTGCAAAAGATTTCATTAACCCAAGATAGAGACCAAGCATGTCTTAAAAACCTTGAGATACAATTAGTTCAAGTTGCACAACAAATTAGCCCCATCTAATCTCTTCCAAGCCAACCCCAACCTAACCTTAACGGTTAACTAAATGCAATCACATTGAGCAATGGAAGAGAGATTGGGGGTCCCATGTGGGTGGAGGAGATTGCTTTGGGAGAGAAGGAAGGAGATGTTGTAGATATTACCGAGGAGGAGGAGTTGGAGGTAGTAGAGGGAAGTGGAGGTATGTGTGAGGAAGATCATGGAGAAAAATTCAGTCATGAGGATGAGTTAGATAAAAAGGAAAAGGCCGAAAGGGAGAGAGTAAGAAAAGGAAAAGGCATTATGAGAGATGATGATCCAAGTCATAACATAGAGAATCCCAAGACCCAACTTCCACCGGTCCCTTTTCCCGACCGGTTGGCCAAACCAAAAGTAGAGGCGAAGTTTTCCAAGTTCGTAGAGATGCTTAAGAAACTCCAAGTAAACATCCCATTTTTGGATGCCATTTCTGAAGTGCCTACATTTAAGAAGAATCTCAAGGATCTCCTTACTAACTAAAGAAAGATCAAGGAGGCATCTACTATTATAGAGAACAAAACTGATGTATTTTGGCCCACGCCAAATACATCCCAAGTGGTCCAAAACAATTTCAAAGAAAAAAAACAAGCTATGAAGGAAAAGATGAGCATAGAGGCCCAAAGGCCCATTCATATGGTATGCTCTTTATGGCAAGAGGATGTCCAAACATGCTAGAACATGCAAGATCATGCCAACCAGCCCAAGAACAAGGCCCAAGATCACGGCCTCAATGATATCCATTCTTGATTTTAATCTTCTGGATGTAACTTTATCTTTATTAGATTTAATTAGCTTATTATTATTTTGGTGTGATTTGCTTTTAGTATATTTTAAATAAATGTAAGATGCCAAATATATTATAAACTTGAGCATCAAGTCATAGGAAGTCCAATAGGAGTCTAGATAAGTCTAAAATATTCTAAGTTGTTTTAGAATATTCTACAAGTGTGTGTGTGTCCTTTAAGCGTGTGATATAGTGAGATTAGGCCCAAGTTAGTCTTCTAATCCTAGATAAGGTTGGCTTATTTTGTAACTAATCCATCTTGGATTAGGAAAGCCAAATCCTAAAAGGATTATTATCTCTTGTAATCAACTCCCCTTTGGATAAGGAGTCCTAATCCAAGGACGAGAAGGAGTAGTAGGCGTCTAGTATTAGAAGTCTTGGCTTGCACGCCAAGCTAGGGTTTACTAGAAGCCCTAAGATTGAGTCTAGTATAAATAGTCTAGCCTTGTAATCGTTTGAAACACAATCCAGTTTAGAAATATGAATCAAGCTTTGAGCTTACCCCCTAGAGTGTTTGGATAAACCTCTCCCCTTTTCTTCTATTGTATCTTGGCATGACACCCAAGTGGTTATGAAGAGCTTGATCCTAGGTTGCGGTCTAGATCAAGTTAGCCCTAGGTTGTCTAACTTGTGGATTCAAGTTAGAAACTTAGTTCTATCCGATTTTATCTTTCTGTCAATACAGTTAATATAATTTCTCACTTATCTTTCTATCAATATAGAAGATAATCCCCTTTGTTTACCCCCTCCATCCCAACGTCCAACTCCCTCTCTCTCTCAAACGTTCACTTCTTCTCTCTCTCTCTCACAAAAGCTCCAACAAACTTCCTCTCTCTCAATAATAACCTTCCAACAAATTTCCTCTCTCCTCCAACAAACTCCCTCCATCATTATTCTCTCCATCTCTCCCATAACTCACGCCATCTCCCCCTCTACTTCATCCATAATTCATCCAATTCCCTGACACAAGCCTCCATCAAGAATCCCTCTTCCCTATTCAAGACTCAATCTTTATTGTTTCTTAAATCCACAAAAGTCCTCGCGACAAAATATCCTGTTTTTCCCTCCACTTTATGTCTCCTATTCACGTGAACCATCCCCTCTTCTGTCCTAATTCACGTGAAGTGTCCCATGTTGAGATTGGTTGCACGTCTCCCTTGATGTGTTATTGATCAAGATACAATCTTTGATCCCATTATACATCATAATTTTGGTATCAGAGCTCTAGGTTGTAGTTGAGTGCAACCTTGAACCCCAGGGTTAAACCAAACACATAACCTTCAAATCTTTACTCCAATGGCTTAACCTGCAAGTCCAAAGCTTAACCTGCATGCCTAAAAGCTTGACCTACAACTTCAAAGCTTAAACCTGCGACCCTAAACTCCTCAAACAGCCCAAACACATTCCCCTCCATACCCCAAACTTCTGAAAACTCCTCCATGGCTCACGAATTATTCATCATGAGGCGAGTCCTCAGCAGTTCGATTGTTTTAGAAGATCAGCAACAACGAGAGGCCAACTTTCAATCTCGTTGCACAATCAAAGGAAAGGTCTGTTCCTTAATCGTTGACGGAGGAAGCTGCACCAACGTGGCTTCTACAACTATGGTGGACAAAGTTCAGGTGGAAACAAGTCCACATCCCAAACCCTACACCATTCAATGGCTCAATCAGGGTGAAGGAAGGGAGATGGGATAGTTAATGCTCACCCATGAAAGTGAAAGGAGGTTAACTAGGGAATTCCGTTTCATTAACCGTACGGGTCCGTGGTGGACTTTGAGGAAGTTAATCCGCATTATCCTCGAAAGAGGAAATTCGGTGGGTTTTCTCTAACTGGATTGCCACTTGATTCCCCCTATTTGTTATTCCCTAATTGCAAAACCCGTGTTCTTGTTGCCGTTTGGACCCCGAAAATCTCGTGAAACCCATTTTCCTATCTTGACGGAACCTTAGTCTGCTTTTGTGATCTGTTTCGCTATTTATCACCCAAACACTTTTGAATCTAGTAACCTTAAGCCTACCTACATCCAATTGCTTTTGCTCTAGGCCCTTTGCTCCCTGAGAGAGAAGACAAATACCGGTTCACACTAACGATATTACACAAAATGGCGCCGTTGCCGGCGAATAAGCGCACCTAGCTTAGTTTCTTGGTTTTAGGTTGTTTAAGATTGCTTTGCTTGCTTGAGATTTGGTATCCTAAGTCATCAAGAGTTGATTCTCATATGTTTTCTTGTGTATGCAGACTCGTACTTGCAAAGAGAGCTGAGGAGAGTTGAATTCTCAATTGCAGAAGGACCACCTGATCCACCCCGTACCTTAGCGTCGTATTCATTGCCATCCTCGGGTACGGGAGGCGACCTTATCGTATTACCTGAACTATCAGCGAATGCGTCATTCGAGTTCAAACCTTATTTACTTGATATATTTGAGAACACCCCATACTATGGAGGCGAACATGAGAACCCGATCGACCATATCAACAGATTTGAGCAATGTATTGGGTTCGTTCATATGCATGGTGTTTCATCCGAATACATGAAGTTGAAGTTCTACCCTCTCACCTTGAAGGGGAAGGCATTGTTGTGGCTAAACACTTGTCCACCGGGCACTTATTCCTCAGGGGACGCTCTAAGCCGAGATTTTCTTCGAAGGTTCTTTCCTAATGATGAGACGTGTAGATTGCGGCCAGCTATCATGAGCTTTAAACAAGAACTTGGTGAGACCTTATTTGAAGCTTGGGAAGGTTCAAAGGCCTCCAACGAAGGTGTGCTCACCATAATCTAGGTGATTGGCTCATTCTACATCATTTTTATTCCGGATTGTGCAGCTCGTTGCGAGAATCTATTGATCATGCTTCTGGAGGCATGTTTCTCAAGAAGACAGCAGAAAACACAAGTGTGTTTGTACATGAGTTGTCTCAGAACTCTCAACACTGGGGAGGAGGTCGTGGTTTCAAAGATGGAAGCGCTCCTTTGGAGAAAGATCCAACTATAAAGTTCCTCATGAATGCCATGTTGGAGATGCAACAAAAGCAAGCCCTTGAGGAGATTACGAGGCAAGTGAAAGTTACCTAGGAGATGCAAAAGCTCATGCCGATTCTGGATGTTAAGATGAATGTTTGTACCTATTATGGAGGACAACACCTTTCGGGACAATGTCAACTCGAGCAAGTGCAAGCTGTGTACCCTAACAATAACCTTGCTTACACCACCCAACATTCCTCTCATTCCCGTACGAGCTATGCATATAACCAACAAACCTCACAAAATCAAATCCAACCTCCCGGATTCCAAAAGCAAAATCGTCACTCATGCCATCAAAATTGACAATCTCCACAAAATGTTTATCATGGCAAATCATCCCAAACCTCCAAACCACCTCAAGAACTTTTCATTGAGCAATTGTTGCAAAAGATTTCATTAACCCAAGATAGGGACCAAGCCCGTCTCAAAAAGCTTAAGGGTTAACTAAATGCAATCACATTGAGGAGTGGGAGAGAGATTGAGGGTCCCATGAGGGTGGAGGAGAGTTCTTTGGGAGAAAAGGAAGGAGATGTTGTAGATATTATCGAGGAGGAGGAGTTGGAGGTAGTAGAGGGAAGTGGAGGTATGTGTGAGGAAGATCATGGAGAAAAATTCAGTCTTGAGGATGAGTTAGATAAAAAGGAAAAGGCCGAAAGAGAGAGAGTAAGAAAAGGAAAAGGCATTATGAGAGATGATGATCCAAGTCATAACATAGAGAAACCCAAGACCCAACTTCCACCGGTCCCTTTTCCCGACCGGTTGGCCAAACCAAAAGTAGAGGCGAAGTTTTCCAAGTTCATAGAGATGCTTAAGAAA
The DNA here is from genome assembly GCA_029582165.1 of Portulaca oleracea. Classification (NCBI taxonomy): domain Eukaryota; kingdom Viridiplantae; phylum Streptophyta; class Magnoliopsida; order Caryophyllales; family Portulacaceae; genus Portulaca; species Portulaca oleracea. The sequence goes on from CM055884.1 coordinate 30,014,002, forward strand.
CTCCAAGTAAACATCCCATTTTTGGATGCCATTTCTGAAGTGCCTACAGTTAAGAAGTATCTCAAGGATCTCCTTACAAACTAAAGAAAGATCAAGGAGGCATCTAGTATACACTTGACAGCCGATTGTAGTGCTATTATAGAGAACAAAACTGATGTATTTTGGCCCACGCCAAATACATCCCAAGTGGCCCAAAACAATTTCAAAAAAACAACGCAAACTATGAAGGAGAAGATGAGCATAGAGTCCCAAAGGACCATTCATATGGTATGCTCTTTATGGCAAGAGGATATCCAAACATCCTAGAACATGCAAGATCACGCCAACCAGCCCAAGAACAAGGCCCAAGATCACGGCCAAAAAGATATCTATTCTTGATTTTAATCTTTTGGATGTAACTTTATCTTTATTAGCTTTAATTAGCTTATTATTATTATTTTGGTGTGATTAGCTTTTAGTTTTATTTTAAATAAATGTAAGATGCCAAGTATATTATAAAGTTCAACATCAAGTTATAGGAAGTCCAATAGGAGTCTAGATAAGTCTAGAATATTCTAAGTTGTTCTAGAATATTCTAGAAGTGTGTGTGCGCGCTTTAGGCATGTGATATAGTGAGATTAGGACCAAGTTAGTCTTGTAATCCTAGATAAGGTTGGCTTATTTTGAAACTAATCCATCTTCGATTAGGAAAGCCAAATCCTAAAAGGATTATTATCTCTTGTAACCAACTCCCCTTTGGATAAGGAGTCATAATCCAAGGAGGAGAAGGAGTAGTAGGTGTCTAGTATTAGAAGTCTTGGCTTGCACGCCAAGCCAGGGTTTACTAGAAACCCTAGGATTGAGTCTAGTATATATAGCCTAGGCTTGTAATCGTTTGAAAGACAATCCAGTTTAGAAATATGAATCAAGCTTTGAGCTTACCCCCTAGAGTGTTTGGATAAACCTCTCCCCTTTTCTTCTATTGTATCTTTGCATGACACCCAAGTGGTTAGGAAAAGCTTGATCCTAGGTTGCGGTCTAGATACAGTTAGCCCTAGGTTGTCTAACTTGTAGATTCAAGTTAGAAACTTAGTTCTATCCGATTTTATCTTTCTGTCAATACAGTTAAGATAATTTCTCACTTATCTTTCTATCAATATAGAAGATAATCCCCTTTGTTTACCCCCTCCATCCCGACGTCCCACTCCCTCTCTCTCTCAAACGTTCACTTCTTCTCTCTCACACACAAAAGCTCCAACAAACTCCCTCTCTCTCAATAACAACCTTACAACAAATTTTCTCTCTCCTCCAACAAACTCCCTCTATCATTATTCTCTCCATCTCTCCCATAACTCACGCCATCTCCCCCTCTATTTCATCCATAATTCATCCAACTCCCTCACATAAGCCTCCTTCAAGAATCCCTCTTCCCTATTCAAGATTCAATCTTTATTGTTTCTTAAATCCACAAAAGTCCTCGCGACAAAATATCCTGTTTTCCCCTCCACTTTCTGTCTGCTATTCACGTGAACCATCCCCTCTTCTGTCCTAATTCACGGAAGTGTCCCATGTTGAGATTGGTTGCACGTCTCCCTTGATGTGTATTTGATTAAGATACAATCTTTGATCCCATTATACATCATAATTTTGGTATCAGAGCTCTAGGTTGTAGTTGAGTGCAACCTTGAACCCCAAGGTTAAGCCAAACACATAACCTTCAAATCTTTAGTCCAATGGCTTAACCTGCAAGTCCAAAGCTTAACCTGCAAGTCTAAAAGCTTGACCTGCAACTCCTAAGCTTAAACCTGCGACCCTAAACTCCTCAAACAGCCCAAACACATTCCACTCCACACCCCAAACTTCTGAAAACCCCTACATGCTTCACGAATTATACATCATGAGGCAAGTCCTCAGTAGTTCGATTGTTCCAGAAGATCAGCAACAACGAGAAACCATCTTTCAATCTCGTTGCACAATCAAAGGAAAGTTCTGTTCCTTGATCGTTGACGGAGGAAGCTGTACCAACGTGGCTTCTACAACTATTGTTGACAAACTTCAGGTTGAAACAAGTCCACATCCCAAACCCTACACCATTCAATGGCTCAATCAGGGTGACGGAAGGGAGATGGGATAGTTAATGCTCACCCATGAAAGTGGAAGGAGGTTAACTAGGGAATTCCGTTTCATTAACCCTCCGGGTCCGTGGTGGACTTTAAAGAAGTTAATCCGCATTATCCTCGAAAGAGGAAATTCGGTGGGTTTTCTCTAACTGGATTGCCACTTGATTCCCCCTATTTGTTACTCCCTAATTGCAAAACCCGTGTTCTTGTTGCACTTTGGACCCCGAAAATCTCGTGAAACCCATTTTCCTATCTTGACGGAACCTTAGTCTGCTTTTGTGATCTGTTTCGCTATTTATCACCCAAACACTTTTGATTCTACTGACCTTAACCTACCTAGATCCAGTTGCTTTTGCTCTAGGCCCTTTGCTCCGTGAGAGAGAAGACAAAAACCCATTCACAATAACCATGTTACACAAAATGGCGCCGTTGCCGGGGAGCAAGCGCACCTAGCTTAGTTTCTTGGTTTTAGGTTGTTTAAGATTGCTTTGCTTGGTTGAGATTTGGTATCCTAAGTCATCAAGAGTTGATTCTCATATGTTTTCTTGTGTATGCAAAATCGTATTTGCAAAGAGAGTTGAGGAGAGTTGAATTCTAAATTATTGAAGGACTACCTGATCCACCCCGTACCTTAGCTTCGTATTCATTGCCATCCTCGGGTACGGGAGGCGACCCTATCGTATTACCTGAACTATTAGCGAATGCGTCATTTAAGTTCAAACCTTATTTACTTGATATATTTGAGAACACCCCATACTATGGAGGCGAACATGAGAACCCAATCGACTATATCAACAGATTTGAGCGATGTATTGGGTTCATTCATATGCATGGTGTTTCATCCGAATACATGAAGTTGAAGTTCTTCCCTCTCACCTTGAAGTGGAAGGCACTGTTGTGGCTAAACACTTGTCCAGCGGGTAGTTATTCCTCATGGGACGCTCTAAGCCGAGATTTTCTTCGAAGGTTCTTTCCTAATGATGAGACGTGGAGATTGCGGCCAACTATCATGAGCTTTAAAGAAGAACTTGGTGAGACCTTATTTGAAGCTTGGGGAGGTTAAAAGGCCTCCAACGAAGGTGTCCTCACCATAATCTAGATGATTGGCTCCTTCTACATCATTTTTATTCCGGATTGTGCAGCTCTTTGTGAGAATATATTGATCATGCTTCTGGAGGCATGTTTCTCAAGAAGACGGCAGAAAACACAAGTGTGTTTGTACATGAGTTGTCTCAGAACTCTCCACACTGGGGAGAAGGTCTTGGTTTCAGAGATGGATGTCCTCCTTTGGAGAGAAACCCAACTATAAAGTTCCTCATAAATGCCATGTTGGAGATGCAACAAAAGCAAGCCGTGGAGGAGACTACGAGGCAAGTGAAAGTTACCTAGGAGATGCAAAAGCTCATACCGATTCTGGATGTTAAGATGAATGTTTGTGCCTATTGTGGAGGACAACACCTTTCGGAACAATGTCAACTCGAGCAAGTGCAAGCTGTATACCCTAACCATAACCTTGCTTACACCACCCAACATTCCTCTCATTCCCGTAGGAACTATGCATATAACCAACAAACCTCACAAAATCAAATCCAACCTCCCGGATTCCAAAACCAAAATCGTCACTCATGCCATCAAAACTGACAATCTCCACAAAATGTCCATCAGGGCAAATCATCACAAACCTCCAAACCACCTCAAGAACTTTTCATTGAGCAATTGTTGCAAAAGATTTCATTAACCCAAGATAGGGACCAAGCCCGTCTCAAAAACCTTGAGATACAATTAGCTCAAGTTGCACAACAAATTAGCCCCATCCAATCTCTTCCTAGCGAACCCCAAGCTAACCTTAAGGGTTAACTAAATGCAATCACATTGAGGAATGGGAGATAGATTGGGGGTCCCATGAGGGTGGAGGAGAGTGCTTTGGGAGATAAGGAAGTAGATGTTGTAGATATTACCGAGGAGGAGGAGTTGGAGGTAGTAGAGGGAAGTGAGGTATGTCTGAGGAAGATCATGGAGAAAAATTCAGTCTTGAGGATGAGTTAGATAAAAAGGAAAAGGCCGAAAGGGAGAGAGTAAGAAAAGGAAAAGGCATTATGAGAGATGATGATCCAAGTCATAACATAGAGAAACCCAAGACCCAACTTCCACTGGTCCCTTTTCCCGACCGGTTGGCCAAACCAAAAGTAGAGGCGAAGTTTTCCAAGTTCATAGAGATGCTTAAGAAACTCCAAGTAAACATCCCATTTTTGGATGCCATTTCTGAAGTGCCTACATTTAAGAAGTATCTCAAGGATCTCGTTACAAACTAAAGAAAGATCAAGGAGGCATCTACTATACACTTGAAAGCCGATTGTAATGCTATTATAGAGAACAAAAGTGATGTATTTTGGCCCACGCCAAATACATCCCAAGTGGCCCAAAACAATTTCAAAGAAATAAGGCAAGCTTTGAAGGAAAAGATGAGCATAGAGGCCCAAAGGCCCATTCATATGGTATGCTCTTCATGGCAAGAGGATGTCCAAACATCCTAGAACATGCAAGATCACGCCAACCAGCCCAAAAACAAGGCCCAAGATCACGGCCAAAATGATATCCATTCTTGACTTTAATCTTTTGGATATAACTTTATCTTTATTAACTTATTGTTATTTTGATTTGATATCCGCATTATCCTAGAATGTTTGGATAAACCTCTCCCCTTTTCTTCTATTGTATCTTGGCATGACACCCAAGTGGTTAGGAAGAGCTTGATCCTAGGTTGCGGTCTAGATCAAGTTAGCCCTAGGTTGTCTAACTTGTGGATTCAAGTTAGAAACTTAGTTCTATCCGATTTTATCTTTCTGTCAATGCAGTTAAGATAATTTCTCACTCATCTTTCTATCAATATAGAAGATAATCCACTTTGTTTACCCCCTCCATCCCAACGTCCCACTCCCTCTCTCTCTCAAACGTTCACTTCTTCTCGCTCTCACACAAAAGCTCCAACAAACTCCCTCTCTCTCCATAACAACCTTCCAACAAATTTTCTCTCTCCTCCAACAAACTCCCTCCATCCTTATTCTCTCCATCTCTCCCATAACTCACGCCATCTCCCCCTCTACTTCATCAATAATTCATCCAACTCCCTCACACAAGCCTCCATCAAGAATCCCTCTTCCCTATTCAAGATTCAATCTTTATTGTTTCATAAATCCACAAAAGTCCTCGCGACAAAATATCCTGTTTTGCCTTCCACTTTCTGTCTCCTATTCACGTGAACCATCCCCTCTTCTATCCTAATTCACGTGAAGTGTCCCATGTTGAGATTGTTTGCACGTCTCCCTTGATGTGTAATTGAACAAGATACAATCTTTGATCCCATTATACATCATAATTTTGGTATCAGAGCTCTAGGTTGTAGTTGAGTGCAACCTTGAACCCCATGGTTAAACCAAACACATAACCTTCAAATCTTTAGTCCAATGGCTTAACCTGCAAGTCCAAAGCTTAACCTGCAAGTCTAAAAGCTTGACCTGCAAGTCCAAAGCTTAAACATGCGACCCTAAACTCCTCAAACAGCCCAAACACATTCCCCTCCATACCCCAAACTTCTGAAAACTCCTCCATGGCTCACGAATTATTCATCATGAGGCGAGTCCTCAGCAGTTCGATTGTTCCAGAAGATCAGCAACAACAAGAAGCCATCTTTCAATCTCGTTGCACAATCAAAGGAAAGGTTTGTTCCTTGATCGTTGACGGAGGAAGTTGTACCAACGTGGCTTGTACAACTATGGTGGAGAAACATCAGGTGGAAAAAAGTCCACATCCCAAACTCTGCACCATTCAATGGCTCAATCAGGGTGAAGGAAGGGAGATGGGATAGTTAATGCTCACCCATGAAAGTGGAAGGAGATTAACTAGGGAATTTCGTTTCATTAACCCACCGGGTCCGTGGTGGACTTTGAGGAAGTTAATCCGCATTATCCTCGAAAGAGGAAATTCGGTGGGTTTTCTCTAACTCCCTAATTGCAAAACCCGTGTTCTTGTTGCCGTTTGGACCCCGAAAATCTTGTGAAACCCATTTTTCTATCTTGACAGAACCTTAGTCTGCTTTTGTGATCTGTTTCGCTATTTATCCCCCAACCATTTTTGATTCTAGTGACCTTAAGCCTACCTAGATCCAGTTGCTTTTGCTCTAGGCCCTTTGCTCCTTGAGAAAGAAGAAAAATACCGGTTCACACTAAGCACGTTACACAAAATGGCGCCGTTGCCGGGGAGCAAGCGCACCTAGCTTAGTTTCTATGTTTTAGGTTGTTTAAGATTTCTTTGCTTGCTTGAGATTTGGTATCCTAAGTCTTCAAGAGTTGATTCTCATATGTTTTCTTGTGTATACAGACTCGTACTTGCAAAGAGAGCTGAGGAGAGTTGAATTCTCAATTGCTGAAGGACCACCTGATCCACCCCGTACCTTAGATTCGTATTCATTGCCATCCTCGAGTACTAGAGGCGACCCTATCGTATTACCTAAACTATCAGCGAATGCGTCATTTGAGTTTAAACCATATTTACTTGATACATTTGAGAACACCCCATACTATGGGGGCGAACATGAGAACCCGATCGACCATATCAACAGATTTGAGCAATGTATTGGGTTCGTTCATATGCATGGTGTTTCATCCAAATACATGAAGTTGAAGTTCTTCCCTCTCACCTTGAAGGGGAAGGCACTGTTGTGGCTAAACACTTGTCCACCGGGCACTTTTTCCTCATGGGACGCTCTAAGCCGAGATTTTCTTCGAAGGTTCTTTCCTAATGATGAGACGTGTAGATTGCAGCCAGCTATCATGAGCTTTAAACAAGAACTTGATGAGACCTTATTTGAAGCTTGGGGAGGTTCAAAGGCCTCCAACGAAGGTGTCCTCACCATAATCTAGGTGATTGGCTCCTTCTACATCATTTTTATTCCGGATTGTGCAACTCTTTGAGAGAATCTATTGATCATGCTTCTGGAGGCATGTTTCTCAACAAGACAGCAGAAAACACAAGTGTGTTTGTACATGAGTTGTCTCAGAACTCTCCACACTTGGGAGGAGGTCGTGGTTTCTGAGATGGAAGTGCTCCTTTGGAGAGAAACCCAACTATAAAGTTCCTCATGAATGCCATGTTGGAGATGCAACAAAAGCAAGCCCTTGAGGAGAATACGAGGCAAGTGAAAGTTACCTAGGAGATGCAAAAGCTCATGCCGATTCTGGATGTTAAGATGAATGTTTGTGCCTATTGTGGAGGACAACACCTTTCAGGACAATGTCAACTCGAGCAAGTGCAAGCTGTATACCCTAACAATAACCTTGCTTACACCACCCAACATTCCTCTCATTCCCGTAGGAACTATGCATGTAACCAACAAACCTCACAAAATCAAATCCAACCTCCCGGATTTCAAAACTAAAATCGTCACTCATGCCATCAAAACTGACAATCTCCACAAAATGTCTATCATGGCAAATCATCCCAAACCTCCAAACCACCTCAAGAACTTTCCATTGAGCAATTGTTGCAAAAGATTTCATTAACCCAAGATAGGGACCAAGCCCGACTCAAAAACCTTGAGACACAATTAGCTCAAGTTGCACAACAAATTAGCCCCATCCAATCTCTTCCTAGCCAAACCCAACCTAACCTTAAGGGTTAACTAAATACAATCACATTGAGGAGTGGGATAGAGATTGAGGGTCCCATGAGGGTGGAGGAGAGTGCTTTGAAAGATAAGGAAGTAGATGTTGTAGATATTACCTAGGAGGAGGAGTTGGAGGTAGTAGAGGGAAGTGGAGGTATGTGTGAGGAAGATCATGGAGAAAAATTCACTCTTGAGGATGAGTTAGATAAAAAGGAAAAGGCCAAAAGGGAGAGAGTAAAAAAAGGAAAAGGCATTGTGAGAGATGATGATCCAAGTCATAACAAAGAGAAGCCCAAGACCCAACTTCCACCGGTCCCTTTTCCCGACCGGTTGGCCAAACCAAAAGTAGAGGCGAAGTTTTCCAAGTTCATAGAGATGCTTAAGAAACTCCAAGTAAACATCCCATTTTTGGATGCCATTTCTGAAGTTCCTACATTTAAGAATTATCTCAAGGATCTCCTTACAAACTAAAGAAAGATCAAGGAGACATCTACTATACACTTGACAGCTGATTGTAATGCTATTATAGAGAACAAAACTGATGTATTTTGGCCCACGCCAAATACATCCCACGTGGCCCAAAACAATTTCAAAGAAATAACACAAGCTATGAAGGAAAAGATGAGCATAGAGGCCCAAAGGCCCATTCATATGGTATGTTCTTTATGGCAAGAGGATGTCCAATCATCCTAGAACATGCAAGATCACGCCAACCAGCCCAAGAACAAGGCCCAACATCACGGCCAAAATGATATCCATTCTTGATTTTAATCTTTTGGATGTAACTTTTTCTTTATTAGCTTTAATTAGCTTATTATTATTTTGGTGTGATTAGGTTTTAGTTTTATTTTAAATAAATGTAAGATGCCAAGTATATTATAAACTTCAGCATCAAGTTATAGGAAGTCCAATAAGAGTCTAGATAAGTCTAGAATATTCTAAGTCGTTCTAGAATATTCTAGAAGTGTGTGTGTGTGCTTAAGGTGTGTGATATAGTGAGATTAGGCCCAAGTTAGTCTTGTAATCCTAGATAAGGTTGGCTTATTTTGTAACTAATCCATCTTGGATTAGGAAAGCAAAATCCTAAAAGGATTATTATCTCTTGTAACCAACTCCCCTTTGGATAAGGAGTCCTAATCCAAGGAGGAGAAGGAGTAGTAGGCGTCTCGTATTAGAAGTCTTAGCTTGCACCCTAAGCTAGGGTTTACTAGAAGCCCTAGGATTGAGTCTAGTATAAATAGCCTAGGCTTGTAATCGTTTGAAACACAATCCAGTTTAGAAATATGAATCAAGCTTTGAGCTTACCCCCTAGAGTGTTTGGATAAACCTCTCCCCTTTTCTTCTATTGTATCTTGGCATGACACCCAAATGGTTAGGAAGAGCTTGATCCTAGGTTGCGGTCTAGATCAAGTTAGCCCTAGGTTGTCTAACTTGTGGATTCAAATTTGAAACTTAGTTCTATCCGATTTTATCTTTCTGTCAATACAGTTAAGATAATTTCTCACTTATCTTTCTATCAATATAGAAGATAATCCCCTTTGTTTACCCCCTCCATCCCAACGTCCCACTCCCTCTCTCTCTCAAACGTTTACTTCTTCTCTCTCTCACACAAAAGCTCCAACGAACTCCCTCTCTCTCCATAACAACCCTCCAACAAATTTTCTCTCTCCTCCAACAAACTCCCTCCATCGTTATTCTCTCCATCTCTCCCATAACTCACGCCATCTCCCCCTCTACTTCATCTATAATTCATCCAACTCCCTCACACTAGCCTCCATCAAGAATCCCTCTTCCCTATTCAAGATTCAATCTTTATTGTTTCTTAAATCCACAAAAGTCCTCGCGACAAAATAGCCTGTTTTTCCCTTCACTTTCTGTCTCCTATTCACGTGAACCATCCCCTCTTCTATCCTAATTCACGTGAAGTGTCCCATGTTGAGATTGGTTGCACGTCTCCCTTGATGTGTAATTGATCAAGATACAATCTTTGATCCCATTATACATCATAATTTTGGTATCAGAGCTCTAGGTTGTAGTTGAGTGCAACCTTGAACCCCAGGGTTAAACCAAATACATAACCTTCAAATATTTAGTCCAATGGCTTAACCTGCAAGTCCAAAGCTTAACCTGCAAGTCTAAAAGCTTGACCTGCAAGTCCAAAGCTTAAACTTGCGACCCTAAACTCCTCAAACAGCCCAAACACATTCCCCTCCATACCCCAAACTTCTGAAAACTCCTCCATGGCTCACGAATTATTCATCATGAGGCGAGTCCTCAGCAGTTCGATTTTTCCAGAAGATCAGCAACAACGAGAAGCCATCTTTCAATCTCGTTGCACAATCAAAGGAAAGGTCTGTTCCTTGATCGTTGACGGAGGAAGCTGTACCAACGTGGCTTGTACAACTATGGTGGACAAACTTCATGTGGAAACAAGTCCACATCCCATACCCTACACCTTTCAATGGCTCAATCAGGGTGAAGGAACGGAGATGGGATAGTTAATGCTCACCCATGAAAGTGGAAGGAGGTTAACTAGGGGATTTCGTTTCATTAACTCTTCGGGTCCGTGGTGGACTTTGAGGAAGTTAATCCGCATTATCCTCGAAAGAGGAAATTCCGTAGGTTTTCTCTAACTGGATTGCCACTTGATTCCCCCTATTTGTTACTCCCTAATTGCAAAACCCTTGTTCTTGTTGCCGTTTGGACCCCAAAAATCTCGTGAAACCCATTTTCCTATCTTGACGGAACCTTAGTCTACTTTTGTGATCTGTTTTGCTATTTATCACCCAAACACTTTTGATTCTAGTGACCTTAAGCCTACCTAGATCCAGTTGCTTTTGCTCTAGGCCCTTTGCTCCTTGAGAGAGAAGAAAAATACCGGTTCTCACTAACAACGTTACACAAAATGGCGCCGTTGCCGGGGAGCAAGCGCACCTAGCTTAGTTTCTTGGTTTTAGGTTGTTTAAGATTGCTTTGCTTGCTTGATATTTGGTATCCTAAGTTGTCAAGAGTTGATTCTCATATGTTTTCTTGTATATACAGACTCGTACTTGCAAAGAGAGCTGAGGAGAGTTGAATTCTCAATTGCTGAAGGACCACCTGATCCACCCCGTACCTTAGCTTCGTATTCATTGCCATCCTCGGGTACGGGAGGCGACCCTTTCGTATTACCTGAACTATCAGCGAATGCGTCATTTGAGTTTAAACCATATTTACTTGATATATTTGAGAACACCCCATACTATGGAGGCGAACATGAGAACCCGATCGACCATATCAACAGAATTAAGCAATGTATTGGGCTCGTTCATATGCATGGTGTTTCATCCGAATACATGAAGTTGAAGTTCTTCCCTCTCACCTTGAAGGGAAAGGCACTGTTGTGGCTAAACACATGTCCAATGGGCACTTATTCCTCATGGGACGCTCTAAGCCGAGATTTTCTTCGAAGGTTCATTCCTAATGATGAGACTTGTAGATTGCGGCAAGTATCATGAGCTTTAAACAAGAACTTGGTGAGACCTTATTTGAAGCTTGGGGAGGTTCAAAGGCCTCCAACGAAGGTGTCCTCACCATAATCTAGATGATTGGCTCCTTCTACATCATTTTTATTCCGGATTGTGCAGCTCTTTGCGAGAATCTATATATCATGTTTCTTGAGGCATGTTTCTCAAGAAGACAGCAGAAAACACAAGTGTGTTTGTACATGAGTTGTCTCCGAACTCTCAACACTGGGGAGGAGGTCGTGGTTTCGGAGATGGAAGAGCTCCTTTGAAGAGAAACCCAATTATAAAGTTCTTCATGAATGCCATGTTGGAGATGCAACAAAAGCAAGCCCTTGAGGAGACTACGAGGCAAGTGAAAGTTACCTAGGAGATGCAAAATCTCATGCCGATTCTGGATGTTAAGATGAATGTTTGTGCCTATTGTGGAGGACAACACCTTTCGGGACAATGTCAACTCGAGCAAGTGCAAGCTGTATACCCTAACAATAACCTTGCTTACACCACCCAACATTCCTCTCATTCTCGTAGGAACTATGCATATAACTAACAAACCTCACAAAATCAAATCAAACCTCCCAGATTCCAAAACCAAAATCGTCACTCATGCCATCAAAACTGACAATCTCCACAAAATGTCTATCATGGCAAATCATCCAAAACCTCCAAACCACCTCAAGAACTTTCCATTGAGCAATTGTTGCAAAAGATTTCATTAACCAAAGATAGGGACCTAGCCCGTCTCAAAAACCTTGAGATACAATTAGCTCAAGTTGCACAACAAATTTGCCCCATCCAATCTCTTCCTAGCCAACCCCAACCTAACCTTAAGGGTTAACTAAATGCAATCACATTGAGGAGTGGGAGCGAGATTGAGGGTCCCATGAGGGTAGAGGAGAGTGCTTTGGGAGAGAAGGAAGGAGATGTTGTAGATATTACCGAGGAGGAGGAGTTGGAGGTAGTAGAGGGAAGTGGAGGTATGTGTGAGGAAGATCATGGAGAAAAATTCAGTCTTGAGGATGAGTTAGATAAAAAGGAAAAGGCCGAAAGGGAGAGAGTAAGAAAAGGAAAAGGCATTATGAGAGATGATGATCCAAGTCATAACATAGAGAAACCCAAGACCCAACTTCCACCGGTCCCTTTTCCCGACCGGTTGGCCAAACCAAAAGTAGAGGCGAAGTTTTCCAAGTTCATAGAGATGCTTAAGAAACTCCAAGTAAACATCCCATTTTTGGATGCCATTTTTGAAGTGCCTACATTTAAGAAGTATCTCAAGGATCTCCTTACAAACTAAAGAAAGATCAAGGAGGCATCTACTATACACTTGACAGCCGATTTTAGTGCTATTCACGTGATTCATCCCCTGTTCTGTCCTAATTCACGTGAAGTGTCCCATGTTGAGATTGGTTGCACGTCTCCCTTGATGTGTAATTGATCAAGATACAATCTTTGATCCCATTATACATCATAATTTTGGTATCAGAGCTCTAGGTTGTAGTTGAGTGCAACCTTGAACCCCATGGTTAAACCAAACACATAACTTTCAAATCTTTAGTCCAATGGCTTAACCTGCAAGTCCAAAGCTTAACCTGCAAGTCTAAAAGCTTCACCTGCAAGTCTAAAGCTTAAACATGCGACCCTAAACTCCTCAAACAGCCCAAACACATTCCCCTCCATACCCCAAACTTCTGAAAACTCCTCCATGGCTCACGAATTATTCATCATGAGGCGAGTCCTCAGCAGTTCGATTGTTCCGGAAGATCAGCAACAACGAGAAGCCATCTTTCAATCTCGTTGCACAATCAAAGGAAAGGTCTGTTCCTTGATCGTTGACGGAGGAAGCTGCACCAACGTGACTTCTACAACTATGGTGGACAAACTTCAGGTGGAAACAAGTCCACATCCCAAACCCTACACCATTCAATGGCTCAAGCAGTTGATGGATTACGAGTTACTCAACGATGTTTGGTAAGCTTTTCTATTGGCAAATCTTATCAAGATTCTTTATGGTGCGATGTATTGCCTACGGATGCTTGTCATATTCTGCTGGGAATACCGTGGTTATTTGACAGGAGTGCGATGCATGATGGAAGAGCCAACACTTACACATTCAGGTTCAATCACAAAAAAATCACCCTAGCTCCACTTAAAGTAACCCAACCGTCCCCACCCAAGGAGAATGATCCAAATCTCATCACCTCTATGATCACTGAACATCCTGAGTTTAGTGAGCATAAAGAGATCATTCCCCCAAGCCTAAACACAAACCCTAGCCACAAAGAGCCCGCCAAGGAGAAACCTAGCCACGGCAACCCCACCGCTCTCGTCACCCTCTGTTGGAACAAGACCCTCATGTATTCCCAGATGAGAAAATACCAATGTTGCCTCTCCAACGTGATATCCAGCACAAATCTGATCGTATTTCTAGATCTATTCTGCAAGACAAGCATGCACATCATGTGAACCCTAGTGAAGCTCCAGAGGTTCAAAAGCTAGATGAAGATCTTCAAACATTGGGTATGATCTTCAGTCCATGCACCATCCCTACCCTTGTGGCTACAAAGAGAGTTGGAAACCAACGTCTGTGCATCAATAAGAGTCCTATCAAGTACAGGCTTCCTACAAGTGAAGATCTATTGGACGAACTAGATTATACCCAAGTCGTTTAAAAGATTGGTCCAAGAAGTGGGTACCTTGATCCAGTTCGACTCCAAGAAGGGGACACTGCTATCAAAACTAAAGGAGATTTCTATGAATGGTTAGTCATGGCTATTCGATTAACTAATGTTCTCTATGCTTTAATGAAATTGATAAATTAGGTTTTGAAACCCCTTATTAGCAAGTGTGTTGTTGCCTACTTTGATGACATACTTGTGAATAGCAAGAGTGAGAAAGATCATACTTTTCACCTCCAATCTGTTTTGGAGATCTTAGCTCACGAAAAGATGCATGTGAATCTATTCAAGTGTTAATTCTTCATCAACAACATAGTCCTTCTTGGCTATGTACTCTTGGCTGAAGTGATCCAGATTGATGAAGAAAAAGTCAAAGCTAGCAAGGAGTGGTCTACTCCAACCAGTATTCTTGGTGATCGAATCTTCCGCGGCTTGACTTCTTTCTATAAGAGGTTTGTGAAGAATGTCAGCGCTCTTCTAGCACCTATGGCCGAGCTACTGAAGTCTAAGGAGATTTCATTGACTCCAACAATCCAGCAATGTTCGACACCAGCAAAAGAAAACTCTGCACCACACCTGTCCGAACCTTACACAACTATGATAAGAAGTCTAAGGTTGAGTGTGATGCTTCTGGAGTTAGTATTGGAACTGTCCTATCAGTTCCATCTCAAAAGGGTCGTCCTTTAACTTATTATTGTGAGAAGTTCGGTGACCCTAGATTCATGGAAGAGAATGGGAGCCAAATCCACTTATACAGTAAGAAGATCTCTTTCAGTCCATCTAGTTCAAAGCCAAATTGTTGGTCACCAGGGAAGAATGCTGGAGATCTGTCTAACCTTGTTCTCACCTTTGGCGACCCAAGGTTCATAGAAAATAATGGATGGCAGCCCGAACCATTTACTGAGGAGATCACAACTAACGTGAAAGCACTAGTTCACGTAAGAGTTACTAGAATAATCATGGTTCACATGGAGGTCCGGATCCATGTGACTATTACAGTTGGGTTAGCGGAAGCCTTTGAACTTGAACCTCCAAGTTTGAGGACAAACTTCTTTCAACAAGGGGGGAATGATGTATTTTGGCCCACGCCAAATACATCCCAAGTGGCCCAAAACAATTTCAAAGAAACAAGGCAAGCTATGAAGGAAAAGATGAGCACAGAGGCCCAAAGGCCCATTCATATGGTATGCTCTTTATGGAAAGAGGATGTCCAAACATCCTAGAACATGCAAGATCACGCCAACCAGCCCAAGAACAAGGCCTAACATCACGGCCAAAATGATACCCATTCTTGATTTTAATCTTTTGGATGTAACTTTTTCTTTATTAGCTTTAATTAGCTTATTATTATTTTGGTGTGATTAGCTTTTAGTTTTATTTTAAATAAATGTAATATGCCAAGTATATTATAAACTTGAGCATCAAGTCATAGGAAGTCCAATAGGAGTCTAGATAAGTCTAGAATATTCTAAGTTGTTCTAGAATATTCTAGAAGTGTGTGTGTGTGTGTGCTTTAGGCGTGTGATATAGTGAGATTAGGCCCAAGTTAGTCTTGTAATCCTAGATAAGGTTGGCTTATTTTGTAACTAATCCATCTTGGATTAGGAAAGCAAAATCCTAAAAGGATTATTATCTCTTGTAACCAACTCCCCTTTCTATAAGGAGTCCTAATCCAAGGAGGAGAAGGAGTAGTAGGCGTCTAGTATTAGAAGTCTTGGCTTGCACGCCAAGCTAGGGTTTACTAGAAGCCCTAGGATTGAGTCTAGTATAAATAGCATAGGCTTATAATTGTTTGAAACACAATCCAGTTTAGAAATATGAATCAAGCATTGAGCTTACCCTCTAGAGTGTTTGGATAAACCTCTCCCCTTTTCTTCTATTGTATCTTGGCATGGCACCCAAGTGGTTAGGAAGAGCTTGATCCTAGGTTGCGGTCTAGATCAAGTTAGCCCTAGGTTGTCTAACTTGTGGATTCAAGTTAGAAACTTAGTTCTATCCGATTTTATCTTTCTGTCAATACAATTAAGATAATTTCTCACTTATCTTTCAATCAATATAGAAGATAATCCCCTTTGTTTACCCCCTCCATCCCAACGTCCCACTCCCTCTCTCTCTTAAACGTTCACTTCTTCTCTCTCACTCTCACTAAAGCTCCAACAAACTCCCTCTCTCTCCATAACAACCTTCCAACAACTTTTCTCTCTCTTCCAACTAACTCCCTCCATCATTATTCTCTCCATCTCTCCCATAACTCACGCCATCTCCCCCTCTAGTTCTTCCATAATTCGTCCAACTCCCTCACACAAGCCTCCATCAAGAATCCCTCTTCCCTATTCAAGATTCAATCTTTATTGTTTCTTGAATCCACAAAAGTCCTCACGACAAAATAGCCTGTTTTTCCCTCCACTTTCTCTCTCTTATTCACGTGAACCATCCCCTCTTCTGTCCTAATTCACGTGAAGTGTCCCATGTTGAGATTGGTTACACGTCTCCCTTGATGTGTAATTGATCAAGATACAATCTTTGATCCCATTATACATCAAAAACTCCGGAGAAGCTTGATGATTCCGGGAGTTTTTCCATCCCGTATGTCATTGGAGATATGAAGATCGGACGTGCCTTACGTGATTTGGGGGCTAGCGTGAGTGTTATGCCATACTCTATATGTCAGAAGCTAAATCTTGATGATTTGATCCCCACTTCAATCAGTCTTCAGCTTCCCGATCGTTCTATACGACGACCATTGGGTATCTTGGAAGATATACAGGTTCAAGTTGGAAGTTTTCTAATACCGTATGATTTTGTCAGTTTGGAGATGTATGAGGATGCCAACATCCCTATAATTTTGGGGCGTCCATTCCTTGCTGCGGCCAGTGCTATGATAGATGTGAAAAACGGTCGTATGTCTCTTCATGTAGGCAATGCAAGCATAGTGTTTAATATTGAGGGATCCATGAAGAACCCCTCAGTTGGGGACCCGTGCTATGCCGTAGATGTATTAGAGGAGGTGATTGATGAATGCTCGGGCGAATCTTATTTACTTGAGGATACCTATGATTATTCTTTAGAGGAGAGTTCTTTGGAAACTTTTCAATTCGACCCGGATGGTGGCGAGGTCACATTATTCACAAACTTCCTCGATACTACACCAACACGAGACGAGATTCCATTGGAGGAGCCACTCTTGGAGCCTTTCTTCGAGGTGGTTGATGATTATTCTATGGAGTTACACATGTCGAAGTCGGCCTATGATAGTCCTTTGGAGGAGAGCCAAACGGAGGTATTCCAATTTGATCCCGAAGATAGCGATATTACATTCTTCTCCAATCTTCTTGGTTCAAAGTCAACTTGTGATGAAATCCCTTTAGTGGAGCCCCTTCTTGAACGCACGAAAGTTCAAGAGATGACGAGTGAAGGTATGACATTTTCAACATCCTCTTTTCCTCAAGCGGAGCTTGAATCTGTATATGAAATTGAGGAGGAGAGGAAAACCTTAGAGGATGTTGATTATGAGAGCTATTTCTTTGAAGTAGAACCGGATGATTGGGGTGGAGGTAATCACCCTAAACCTATATCTCTCATGTTGAGTAGTTTGAAGGAAGAGAAATTCAAAGGAGGAGTGGAGATAGAGGAAAAGGCTGAAGATTATGATTATGAGCACCGTCAAAAAGGTTATTTACTTGAGATAGAACCTAGTGATTGGGGTGAGAATAACAACCTTAAGGCTTGGCAATCTGTGTTTGATGAGGGTGGAGACACTCTTTGTGACAACTTCCTCAACATTGCTCCTACGAGGAAAGAGATTTCATTGGGTGAAACTTACATTGAGAGCATGGAAGTGAAAAGGGTGATTTTCAAAGGTCCAAGACTCGGAAAAACACCTAACATCAAGAAAAAGTTGATTTCTATTTCTTTCCGGTTCTCCAAACTTCCGAAGAGGCGTGTTTCTTTTTTACATAAAGTTGGGAGGCAATGGAAAAGAAAAAGGAAGCGTGGGTGGAAGAGACCAAGGAAAGGGTTACCCTTATGTCCTTTGCTACTAACTAGACCACCGGAGGATTACTTGAATCCGTCAATGATGATGATTGGGAAGTGTGGAAAGAAGAGAAGGAGAAGTGGTGGAAGAAGCTTACAACCCTTCTCTCATGTACACCCCACCTTTCAAGGATCAAGTGAGTGAGTATTGGGTTGAGCTAGGGACCTAAAACAAGCACTTTATGGGAGGCACCCAATATTTTGCTTTTTTTCATTTGTTCTTTCTTTCTTTGCTTTCTTTTATATTATCCTTTTCGAGGTATTAGTTCTAGGAAAAAAACAAAGAGAAAAAAAAAAGAGAAAAGGAAAAGAGAAACTTTGAAACGGAAAAGAGGAGTGAAAGAGAATAAGTGTGAGGGGAGTGAGTGAAGTTCAAAGTAATTCTAGAAGTGTTAGTGAGGTTTAGGAAGAATGAGTACAAAAGAGAATGAATTGTGGAGTTTTAGGACTTGGAATAATTTGAGATGCTGAAATTTAATGAATTGGAGGCAGCAGGGCGTAGCACCCGCTACCCTAGGCGTAGCACCCGCTACGTTGTTCTGCCGGACGCATTCCAGGGCCGTAGCACCCGCTACAGCAGGCATAGCACCCGCTACACCACTGTTTGTAAGTTCTAACTCTTTCCTTTCTTTCTTTCTTTCTCATTTTCTTCCTTCCTCTCTTCTCATCTCATCTCCCCATCCCACTATTCCTTTCCCTATGCTTCACCCTCAATTCCCGCCTCAACAAATGAGATTCGGGGTTGAGGTATGTCATTGACAATGTATATTTTGTTTACATGTTTAGGTTCTTAGTTTTAGTTAGTTGTTTTTCTATTTTAAATCTTGCATGCATTTTTGTCAAGCTTAAGTCATTTTTCTACCTAGATATCATGTTCTTATTGATTGATGACTTCGGATCGTGGCTTGAGCATATATATTAGAAGAGCTTGAGGTAATATCTTTCTACCCTTCTCTCTTCTTGATGAATATCATGATCCGTTGCATGCTTGATCTTTATTTTTGGTGGCGTGCCCCTAGTGTGACTGTGTTGGGCATATTTTGTTGATGGAGTCGTGTGGGCTCGGGTCGCCACCACTTACATACTAGATGTTTTGTGTGTTTTTATCTAGTTTTTCTACCCTTTTCTTGTGACACTCTCTCACAATGAGGATATTGTGAAGCTTTAAGTGTGTGGGGGGGGGGGGCGGGGCGGAAGAGGGGGGGGAGACATTTCATGCTCAAGGGTAGACAACTTAGATCTTTTATTTTGTTTTCCTTGGTTTTGCCTAAAATTAAAAAAATTTTGTGTGAAAAAGGAGAAAAAAGGGAGTGAAAAACCTTAAAAGTTTTCGTTTTGCTTTTGTTTTTGCTTCATTTCTTGGATAGTATTGCCAATGTTGGGAAGACTTTCTTAATGTTCTTGAAAGAAACTACTTTGCGCATTTTTTTCGACCCTAGCTTAGGCGTTGTCATGACTCATATATCTAGATTCCCTTCATTGAGTGCCTAGCGAGATCCCTATTTTATTTCACGTTCTGGTTGAAACTGTATGACTCTAGTTGGCCATATCCGAGCTTGTTGAAAAAGTGAAACCTAATTATTTAATTAAATATGACCGTAGATGAGTTAGTCTACCTACACGGGATCGGTATTAGCGGTACGACGCTATTACCCATTTAGCAGTTCGTTTTCGTAACGATGAGGCGAATGGAGTAGCCCGTGTTGGGAGGGTAAACCCCGTTATGGGTCGTTCAACTCCCGAGAAAACTAACGCCAATCTCATTGAGCTTTCTCAAGCCAACGCTAATTAATGAATCCTTAATAATTGTCTCAGCTTGCGTTTCCTATGGCCCTCACCAAGCCAAGGGCGACATAAACAAGGGAAAGACATCGCTTGAATAAATTCCTTTTCACTTTGATTCGAGCTCGGATGTGAGTTTTTCTTGGGGATCGATCGGAATCACTTGTGCACATGGGATTTTTCTTTGCATGAGATGTTGGGGGTCGAAAACCACTAAGATTGGCAATTGCTTGAGTTAGGTGTTTTCGTGGTGCTCACAACGGTTCCTTTTGGATGATTAATATCATTTTCTTGATTGGGATGGCATGATTCCTTGAAGCAAGTTGTTTTTCTTTTCTTTTTCGCTCTTTTGTTTTGTTTTTCACTTTCCCTCTCTCCTTTTTCTTTGGCTTTTGTGAGTAGAGCCGCTACAAACCCTCACGAGACCACCTCAACCATCCGGGTTGTCGGGGGTTTTAAAGGGCTTGGTGCATACGCAGAGTTTAAGTGTGAGGGGTGTTTGTTTAGGTAGTTTTTGTTTTGCTTTACTCGGGACGAGCAAAAGTTTAAGTGTGAGGGGTGTTTAGGCCCATTTTTAGGCCTAAATAACGCCTTTATACTTAGCCTTTTGACTCGTTTCTAGTTTATTTTCATGTCTTTTACTATGTTTTTGGTTATTTTGTAGGTTTTTGTGTTTTTACATGAAAATGTAGCAAAAGGGGCTTTTTGAAGCGTTTTTTGGAATCCTGAGAGATTCCCCGGGCCAAGCTGAGCCAAAAGCTAAGTGGAAAGCAAAGTCAGATACCATAAACTCCCAAAGAATGAATTCAGCAAGCGTAGCACCCGCTACATTCAGCGTAGCGGGCGTTACAAGGCTTGCAATCGCGTTTTAGAGTCGTAGCACCCGCTACACTTCTTGTGGCGGGCGCTACGCCCAAGGGAGACTCCGTCCAGAAGAAGACCGCGACCGCTACCCCGAATATAGCGCCCATGAAAGCCAAGGAAGTTCAGCACAAAAATTTTGCCCAAAGGAAGATCGCGGCCGCGACGAGGGAAGGTAGCGCTAGCTACATTGCGCAGAAGAGAGAAGTCGATGAGTGCCTTCACAGGATCGCGCCAGCGACCAGGGGGATAGCGCTCGCGATCTCCTGGGTTTCACGCGTTTTAGTTGCTTGAAGTGCTGCGTTTTGTGCAACTTCTTTGGCTATGTATTTACTTTTGAACGATTAGTGAGGGGAGCTGGCTCATTAGAGAGAAAAGCACTATTAGAGTGAGGATTAGAGGAATTCCATAGTAATTAGTGAGTGATTAGTGGAAGATTAGTGCAATGGTATTGGATTTTATTAAAGTTCTATTGAAGATTGAAATATATTTTCTGCATTGGAGCTTGGAGTTCCTGATTGTTTTTTATCATCCATTCGATCATCGGCATTTTGTTGAGCATTTCTTAATCTCAACTCTATTTTAGTTTGCGTTAACATTATTTCAATCTTTCTTTTTAGTTAGTCTACTCTGCTTTGTGTTTGTGATACTTGGATTATTGCATTGCTAGTTGTTTCCTCTATTTTGATCATGAATGTTGGAGTTGTTGATGTTGTTAGCATGTTAATTAGTATGATTAGAGGTGTAACGTGGTTTTAGTACCCCGGTTTTTTCGTTCTCTCTCAGGGAGCTAGGGGCCTTCGCTAGGTCAATCTGACTTTAGGTGAGGTTTAAGGATCACAAGACAACAAGAGGTTTTCAGGAAAAGGATTGCACAACAGAATGCAACACGGCTAAGGTTCGGTCAAGAAAGAAACTATGGGTGTCGGGAGATTTCGGGATACAAACAGTAATTAGGACGAGGGTTTCACAATCAGGAAGCAATAAATCAATAGAATCAAATGACAGTCCTGTTAAAATAACCCACCGGATTTCCTTTTTCAAGGCAATCCGAATTAACTTCCTACAAGTCCTCCACGGACCTGGAGGGTTAGAGGAACGGGACTCTCTAGTTAACCTCTTTCCACTCTCGTGGGCGAGCGTTAACTATCCCAATTCTCACCTTCCAACGAGTGTTGGATGTATTCAAGAGCTTTGGATCTCGAATACATCCCACTTGAGGGAAGGATAGGATTAGGAAATTGACTCCACAGCGAATTACCTCCTAAAATTGTTAACCCAATCCAAATCAACCATTCACATCCTTAGTTTCTCCCTAAACCATAAGGGTTCTAGCCTCTAATCATCTTAACTAACATACTAACAACAATAATAACTTCACTATTCATGCTTAAAACAGAAAATATAGATAATCAAAGCAACAATCTAGTAACAACAAACACCAAACAACAAAAACGGAGATTGTAAAGTAAATAAATGAATTAAAGAGAGTAAGGGTAAGAAATGCTCATTAATTTGATGCCAATGGAAGGATGATCCAGAATAATAAGAACCCAAGCTCCAAAATAAGATAAATCTTCAGAACCTCAATACAATTCAAATAAAATCCACAGCAAATGCAATAAACCAAGTGTAATTACTCACTAATCACTAAGAAATCACTCTAATTTCCCTGTAGTTGTAAGCTAAAATGTTGATATTACCATAGATAGCTGCTTCCCTAACCTAATCGTTCAAGAGGTAATATATACAACTCAAGGTGGTTACTCTAAACACAGCACTTTGTATAACAGAATTTCTGAACCCGGAGGGGACTGCAGGTGCGGTCTCGGGGACCGCTGGTGCGGTCCTCCAAAGCTCAGGCGATTCTTCTCTTCTCCCTTCGCAAGACCGCGGGTGCGGTCTAGGGACCGCAGGTGCAGTCCCTCTCAGGTTACTTGCTCCTTGCCCCAACCTTGGTCGACCACCGCAACAGCTGTTTATGGGACCGCAGCTGCGGACCTCCTCGGCTGGCTTGGATCTCCCTCTTTACTTCGCTTTTGACTCGGTCAAAACCTTGGAAACTTCGGGATTCCCAAAATAGCTCTAAAATAGCCCTTTTTACCACGTTTTGAGTAAAATCTACAAAATAACCAAAAATGTATTAAAAGTTACGAAATTAAAACACGAAACGAGTCAAAAGCCTAAGAATTAAGGCGCTATTTAGACACAAAATTGTGTCTAAACACCCCTCACACTTAAACTTTTGCTCGTCCCGAGCAAAGCAAAACAAGAAACTACCTAGACTAACACAAACTCCTCTGTCGTGGGAGAGAAACGAGTGCATTTAGCGTATGCACTAAGCCCTTTGAACCCCCCGGCAGCCCGGGTGGACGAGATGGACTCGTGAGGGTTTGTAGCGGATATACCCACAAAAGCCAAAGAAAAAGGAAAGAGGGAAAGTGAAAACAAAACCAACGAAAACAAAAGGAAAGAAAGACGAAAACTTCGCTTCAAAGGATCTCGAAATCTAAAATAGGAAAACGTTACTAAACCTCCAAAAGGTACCGTTATGAGCGTCTCACGAGCACCTATCCTAAATAAAAGTCAGTCTTTGAGATTTTCGATGTCCTACCCCTAACGCCAAGCAAAAACCCCTACGTGCAAATGTGCTAGTGAGTTCTAACCAATTCCAAAAGACTCCAAAGACTCATGTCCAAGCTCAAAAACAAAGAAACGAACAAGGAAAAGAAAAGAGTTGCCCTTCCTCACATTTGGTCACCCTTGGCTTGGTAAGGGCCGTAGATGATGCAAGGAGAGACCCCACGCTTTTATGAACACTGGAAGCTTTTCTTTTTTTGGGGTTGGGTTTTCCCAACGAATTTTTTAAGGTTGAGGCTACTTTTTGGGAATTGCAACGACCCATAATGCGGGGTTTACCCTCCCAACACGACTTTTCCATACACTTCTCCGTCGAGAATTCGGTATAGGAGGAGCTTAAGGGGCAATAGCGTCGTACCGCTAATACCGGCTCCTTAATGAAATGAATGTTCAATCCACATCGTTGATTCGTTATTTGACTTAGGTTTTATCCCCTGAACGCCTTTTTACCTTGGTTAAATTAGAAAAGTTTGTGTGAATATTAGTTTGTTTAGTTCTTGATTGCGATTAGATTTAGAATTAGTTACTTCAAACCAAAAACGGATCGACTTAGCGATCAACTAGGAGGCTAGTTCAGTGCGTTGAAAGGAAAAGTCCCTGTGGAACGACCTTGATTTATGCTACAATTTCACCCGTGCACTTGCGGCTTATCACTCTTCGTTAGCCATTGGAATTTCGATCGTCTCTTGCTCCCTTTGTTGTCTTCTTCGTCTCGAGCCTACGTTAGCTTGGCGAATAATACTTTCCGGATTCGGATTCGGTGGAGTTATAGGAGTTTGGCCACGTCGAGATCAAGTCCGCATGCACAAAAGGAACAAACAGAATAGTGAAATTCTCAATAACCAAGGATAACAAAATCTCTAGCTAATGAAATGATCTTAAACAACCTATAGACAAAATGTAATACCACGAATATGTGGACCATGTGTTTAAAGTGTGGCTTAAAGGGATTGAAACGACTACTCATATCACTAAGGTGCACCTTCTTTTATGGTAGCTCATCCGTTGGGAACTCCTCAGTTAAGCGTGCTTGGTTGGGAGTAGTCAAAGGATGGGTGACCTCCTGGGAAGTTTTCCTAGGCAGCGTGTGAGCGAGGACGAAGCACGATGGAATGACTCGTGGTGAATTGTGGGGCCAGTCAGCGATCCTTAAAGCAGCTATCGGTAATGTTCGCGGCCCGGGAGGGGGCCGGGGCGTTACAGAAGGTATAAGAGCCGACCCGCGACCGTGAGCTGCGCCAGTGGACGGGAGAGCCATGGGCAGTCACCTAGTGGGGCAAAGATTCTGGAGTATATTGTGGCACAACGAGGACGTTGTGCGCTTAAGTGGGGGTGATTGTAATACCCCGAATATGTGGACCATGTGGTTAAAGTGTGGCTTAAAGGGATTGAAACGACTACTCATATCACTAAGGTGCACCTTCTTTTATGGTAGCTCATCCGTTGGGAACTCCTCAGTTAAGCGTGCTTGGTTGGGAGTAGTCAAAGGATGGGTGACCTCCTGGGACGTTTTCCTAGGCAGCGTGTGAGCGAGGACGAAGCACGCTGGAAAGACTCGTGATGATTTGTGGGGCCAGTCAGAGATCCTTAAAGCAGTTATCGGTAATGTTCGCGGCCCGGGAGGGGACCGGGGCGTTACACAAAAAGCTAAGATAGGTGCGCTTGCTCCCCGGCAACGGCGCCATTTTGTGTAAAGCAATTTTGTAGGACCTCGGTATTGTCGTTCTCTCTCAGGGAGCTAGGGGCCTTCGCTAAAACTAATCGACTCTAGGTAAAGTTTAAGGTCACAGGATAACAAGGAGGTTGCAATGACGAACAGAACAAACACAACTATGGTTCAGTCAAATGGGGACTATGGGTGTCGGGAGATTTCCCCCGACGCAAACGGTGATTAGGAAGAGGGTTTCGCAAGTAGAAAGCAACAAAATAGTGGAATAAAGTGACAATCCCGTTAAAATAAAACCACCGGATTTCCTTTTCCAAGGATAATCCGGATTAACTTCCTACAAGCCCACCACGGACCCGGAGGGTTAAAGAAACGGGACTCACTAATTAGCTCCTATTCACTTTCGTGAATAGAACACTAACTATCCCAATTCCGACCTTCCAACTCAAGTGTTGGATGTATTTGGGATCTTTCGTACCCCAAATTCATCCCACTTGAGGGAAGAATAGGAGTTGGAAGTTGATTCCACTACAAATTACCTCCTAAAGTTGCTAACCCAATCTAAATACACCATTCACATCCTTAGTTTCTCCCTAACCCATAAGGGTTCTAGCCTCTAATCATCCTATCTAGCATGCTAAACATAATAATAACTCCATTCATGCGTCAAATAGAAAGTATCTAGAAATTCCAAGCAACAATAGTAACAATCGAAAAACACAAAGTAATCTAATAACAAAAACAGAGATTAAAGAGTAATTAGATGAACTAAAGAGAGTAAGGGTTAAGAAATGCTCATTAATTTGTTTCCAAAGGAAGATGCTCCAGAATAATAAGAATCCAATGCTCCAATAATAATATAAGTCTTCAAATCTTCAATAGAAATCCAGTAAAAACCAGTGCAAGAATAATAATCCAAGTATAAATTCTCACTAATCACTAAGGAATCACTCTAGTTAAAAGATTAAATGTGTTAAAAGTTTCTCTCTAAACTCTCTAATATATCTAGTCTCCTTCCAATTCCTCTCTAATTCATCTCCCTGGGCTAAAAGACCTAAAAACAATATATACAAGCTAAGTTAGTTACTCAAAACTCGTCACTTCATTAAGCAGCAAAATGCGAATCTGCAGGGGACCGTAGGCACGGTCTATGAGACCGTGGCTACGGCCCTGTGTAACTCCTGCAGATTTCTCTCTTCTTCGAAGCACCGTAGGCACGGTGTGACATGACCGTGGGTACGGTCTGGCGATTTAGGTCAGGTGAGATTTCTCTCCTTCGCACCGTCGTGGGTGCGGTCTCCTGAGACCGTGGGTACGGTCTCACTCGGGCACTTCTCCTGCTGCTTATGTCTTGCACCCATCGTAGCTGTGATCTCCTGAGACCGTGGGTACGGTCAAGCTCGGTCGCTTCACCTCCTTGTCATGCCTTGCACCCACCGTGGGTACGGTCATCAGGACCGTAGGTACGGTCAGGCTCGGCCAACTTGATTCAGCAAAGTCTAACTTTTTATCCTCTTGATGTGTCCGGCCTTCCCGCTTTCTTTGCCTTTGCCTTGACCATGACCCGGGAAATCTCGGGATTCCCAAAGTAGCTACAAAATGGCCCTTTTTACCATGTTTATAGTAAAAACTCTAGAATCTACAAAAAATAACCAAAAATGTATTAAAAGTTATTAAATTAAACCACAAAACGAGTCGAAAGCCTAAGGATTTAGGCGGTATTTAGACACAAAATTTGGTCTAAACATTCACACAATGACATGGACAATGGTTCATCATCAAGCATGTAGTCATCAAGTTCTTCATCATCAGACACAAAATCATCATGTTCCTCATGCTCACTAGGTGGGGCTAGAGCTAAGGTATCGCTAAGTAGTCCAAGGCATGGTCGGTCATAGTAATCATCATCCTCATCATACACAGAAGAATTAACTTGCATTTCAGGACTCAAAGATGACAAATGATCTATTTCAACATTCAAATCAACCATCTGTGAAGAAGGAGTTTCTACCCTATGATTCATCTCATGGAAAAATCCACGCATACACTCACTCATTGTCACACATAATTTTTCCGCTTCCGCAACGGTAGCAAGATCCAGAACTATGGCACAGCGAATCACAAAAGAAGCACACGGGATGAGACTCAACATCGGCACATTGGTGAAGATCATAACAATTTTTCACATAATCCCCACTATAAGATTGATCATCAACATACACGGGTTATTCACATGTTTGTTCAATTTCGGTCCCGAAGGGTGGTGCATAAGGAGGTTGGAAGCTAGGACTAACACTTTGTTGCTCAAATTCATAGGAATCCCTAGAGAACCATTCAAGTAACTGCCATGCTTGTTCTTCACCTAAACTAGAAAACCCGTAATAATCTAAAAGGTTTTGGGTCTCATAATTCACACCCTCATTCACAATTCCCAACAAATTTAATGTATCATAAAAAATGCCATTTAGGGGAATTAGGGACATTGAGCACCCTCATACAATTCACATTGAGCACGGTAATCATGTAATCTAGCAAAATACCTCTAAAATATTTATGCTCAAATTAGGGGAATTAGGGACTATCCATAACTTTCTTTTTCTACTTTTTTTCTATTTTTTTCTTTTCTTTTCTCTTTTTTTCTCGATATTCAAATTTTTGTGCTACATTTTTCTAACATAATCAAGAAAGCAATAAACTATTTACACACAAACCAATAGCCTAATCTACCAAGTACGCCATCCCCGGCAATGGCGCCATTGTTCGGTTGTAGTTTTTGTGGTTTTTAGTAGGGTTGTCGATCCACGAGGATGGGTGCTTAGGCTTTATTTGGGAAATCAGTTTGTGTTTGGGGTTTTCTCAATGCGGAAAGCAATAAATTATTTAAAGCAAAGCAATTAAATCTAACCAAGGCATGAATCAAAGAAAGCAATAAAAGCATGAAATCAAATAAAGCAATTAAGAACAATCAATGAAAACTAGAATGAACAATGAAATTAGAGACAAGTAATTATACCTTTGATGACCAAAATCTTCTAATCTTCAATCTACACTTGTAATTCCCCCCGAACAAACAAGAAAATGTGGATTGGATTGCCAAGGATCCCCAAAATTCTCACTAGTAAGTAGAATTGATAACCCTTAACCCTCCTCCTCACTAAAAGTGGATTTGTGGTGAGATTAACGCTAGAAAGCTTTTGAAATCAAACATTAATGGCAATTCGAGAGAGAGAGAAGGAGAGAGAGAAAGCTTGTAAAACACTTCAAAGGAGACTAGAGAAAGCTTGAAAGAGATTGAGAATTGAAATTGCAAGAAAACTTGAAGAACAATGAAGAACAATTGAAATCTTGAAGAACAATTAAAGACAGCAATTAAAGAAAGCAATTTAAATCTAATCTAACCTAATTCTACTCTTAAACTACCTAGGCTACTTCTTAAAAGATAAAACTCCGATAAAAGATCTGCATTACAATTGGGTATATATAGAAGAAGAAACGAAACCCAAAACCCTAAAATAAATCGCAGCACGCGCATCAACAGTTTCCACATAACACAATGACTCGGGCGAGTCGGAGGCGTCGCGGGCGAGTCGGACTTGTTAGGTTTTAGGTTATCTATTTCCTAAACAGATACAGATTAATTGGCAGAATATTCATAACAATTATAAACCAATTAATCACAACAATTGCAGAGGCTTTAGTAATTATATCTGATCGCTAATCCGGCTAATGAAGAGGTTGACCTTTGAGATTCAAATGCTGAAATCCTCTACTGAAGGTCCACGCAGCACTCCGGGAACTCGACTGCTAGATCGACCCGATCGAGACAGATCTCAATCTAATATGTATGTATTTGGTATATGTAAATGTTTCAGGAAACAAACAATGTTTCCCGAAACAAGAACTGCAAACGAAAAGAGAGAGGAATTCAGGAAATCACCCTGATATCTCTCTAAGAGTCTCAGGCAGTTGGTTATTTAAATAATCTCTCACAGAGACCCCTTTATATAGTGTTTAGAAAATCTAGGGAAAGGGTTCAAGACCCTAAAGGGCCGACTTAATGCAACGACGGATTTTTTAGGCCCAACACGGTCCGTGTTGGCCTCCAGAAATTCCATTAATTCAGCCCATAGACACCACAGACCGTGGTGTCTCAACACGGGCCGTGTTGGATCAACACGGTCCGTTGAACCCAATTCGGTCCTTGTTGGGCTGATTTCTCACAGAAATTAGTTTCCAACCTTTCTAAACGTAATACAGTATTACTTAGGTTACATACATTGTTCCAGGGCACTGGCTTGTGTGACCCAGTAGGACCAATTAATATAGTTGTAATTAAACATAGTTATTCACTAATTATAGAGGTGTCTAGCAAGACATATAATTACTATATTACTTTGGTTTAATCTCCGTGTATATCGAACATTGTCGGGACATTCCCAACAATCTCCCACTTGTCCCACAAGTGTTCGATTCCTTGAATTCCGTTGTCACTTACTGTCTCTAGTTCGGATAAGGTAAGCTAAAGTCATCCTTATGTAAGACCCAAACGTTCCTCGATCTCCGAGTTTAGACTTTGAAAAAACAAACGATCAACTATTGATTCAACTAAGCTCGACCAAGCATTTTCAGCCCAATCTCACCGAGTGGCCAACGAGACAACTGTCCCTAATAGGGAGGACAATGCCATCTTGTTCAGACACACATTCTAACGTGATCCAACTGTAACCTAGACACCGCCTTTATAGCCCACTGTTACGAAAGGCGTTTGAGGCGCTCCAAAGTCACAACAGACCATGTAGTCTATGTATTGAACTCAGGATTTAGGAATTTTGAGTAGTGAGAGCTCTTATGACAATTCCCAACTTAAAGAGCTCCCACTGCGGGTCAGTTCGGTAGTTGTTCTCAACAATACCTATGTGATTGATTTATGATGTCATCACATCACTATGATCACGAAACTTGATCATCACCTCAATCCTACATACTAATTGTGTTGATATTATCACTGTTCCTACGTGATAATACAATTAGGAACCAGTTCGACTGTCGACCAAGACTAGCGTTATCAAGTTCACTAATGGGGTTTCAAAAATCGGACCTCATCTAATTTCCCATTTTGAATGCGCTAACCTTTTTGGACATTTACATAATTCTAAACCACAATTGATGTAAATTTTGGAATATTATTCTTAATGATGAATCAACAATTCATGAACAATTCATGTAAATTTGACTTGTTAGTATTCCGGAATGTGTTTAATACCTATTGCCCATGCATGACTATCATGCTATAACTACAATAGGGGGGTTTAGTACATAATACTTGCAATAAACCTCGTACATATACCATCTCACTAATGACCTTTCATGTAAGTATTAGTGAGATGGTATAGTGAGCTTCAGTTCCTTTGTTGAGTGATGACTCCTATCAACAAGGCTCTATTTCTCTCGCAAGGCTAGAAACATCACCCAGTTCTAAAAACGAACTTTGCAATCCTAACAGTTTCTACCACAACTTCTAAAGTCGTGCCATACTTGTCTTATTTGTAGAATTAAACACATGTCATGTTAGAAACTTCTTTCAATTCACCTCAATACCACTCAAAACAGATCGTATAATATTCTCTGACCTTTCAGATAATCATATTTCTATGTCATAAGTGTAGCATCAATGCAACTCTTCACACTTAGCTTTTATCAACCACTTTAGACTTAGGACACATCCTTAGTTTTGCTTATACATATACAATGTATATGTTAGGTTGGGCTTTGAACATCTCGTGGCATACATTAATCTCACGCCTGAAGCACGGGTTATATGTCTCATCCTTCTTAGAACTTCTAATTGTTTTGAGACAATCAAATTCCATAAGGATATGCCATGATTTATGGAAATTAATCCATTCTCGAAGTGAGTTGAACTATTCAACACTTAGTTAACTTTGATTCAAACAATCAAAATCTTTAATCTATTATTATAGATCTTGTCTCCAAGAAAATTCTTAGTCCCACCAATCCTTCACTTTGAAAATTATTTCCAAGTCAACCTCAGTAGAAGCAACATTGGAATATTCTTCTCAGTAGGCAGTATGTCAATCACATACAATATCAGAAAACGCATTGCTCCCAGTGAACTTCTTGTAAACACAATATTATCATTGGCACTTCCCAGTATGTCAAACCTTTTTGATATCCTGGTCAACAAGGTCAATGATTCCAACTCCTAGAAGCTTCCTTAAGAGCACAGATGGTCTCTCGAAGTTTACAAGTATTCCAACAAAAGACCACTCAGTTGTGTCAAGTACACACCTTTCTTCAAAATCTAATTTTTGAAGTCAGTCTTGATGTCTATCTTAATGAACCCATGTTTTGCCTTAAAACTCTCCTATGCCTGATGGTTCACACCTTCAGACAAATCAACCGAGTTCTAAACTTGGTTGCATACATGGAGTCCATTTTAAACTTTATGGAATCTTGTTTTACTAAAGCTTCTTTGATGTAGGTAAAGTCATTACGTTCTAAAAGTAATCTATAGAAGATCGATATCTTTGTGGATGATGGAGTTGTTTACCTGACCTTGCTTGGAGTAACGTTCATGGCACCTCCTCCTCAACGTTTTGAGGCACTTCTACTACCTCAACCTCATTCTTAATTTCCCGACCAATAGGAAAACTTGAACTAGGATCAAGTAGTGGAGTCTTATCTGATGATTATAGTGTTTTGTGTCTCTTGAACTTCGGTAAGTTCAAAATTCTCTCCCACTCTTTCTTTTAGAGTAGAACATATTCTCTAAGAAGAAAGCATTTTGAGACACAAACGCTATCCTGTACAACAGTTTATAAAAGTGATACCCCTTTCTTTCAGAAAACAGTTCAAGGACTTTTCCTCTCCAAAACAATGTGGTGTCTTCTTTAGTGCTTCAGATAATCTTTGTTCAGTAATTAGAGCTATGGTTAACTGTGTGTATCCCCAAAGGTAATCGGCAATGTTGACTCAACCATCATTATACATCATTGAGATGTCGTATTCATAGAGGAGAGAGTTATGAAACAATTCCACATTTTCTAGAATGGTCAGCGAAATCATGGCTCAAATACTCACCTCCTCAACCTTATTGAAGGATTTTGGTTTTCTTGCCAAGTTGGTTTTGTACTTCACTTTGAAAATCTTTGAACATTTCAAAGGATTTGGACTTGTGGCGTATTAAGTAGATATAACCATATCTACTAAAAATCGTCACTGAAAGTGATGAAAAGTACAACAAACCTTCTTCTAGCACTAGTGCTCATAGGCCCACATACATCAATATGATTGCATCCTAATAAGACATTAGCTTGTTCACCAGTTCTAATAAGAGGTGATTTTAGTCATCTTAATCATCAGGCATGCTTTACAAACATTAAACTTTTCAAAGTTTAGGTTTTCCGAAATCCTGCACTATGCAGTTTCTGAATGCAATTCTGATTAATATGACTTAAGCTTATAGTGCCAGAATTAGGTTTCATTTGAGTCATTTGTTCAAACTCTTGGCTCAACCATTAGCATCTCTTCGATCATATCCATGTGCTCTCATTGTTTCGCCAAGACTACTTCATTTTGGAAATCTTTAAACTATTTTAACATTCCAGCTTCAGACGAATCTCATAGACATGAATCACCATGTGTTATTTTATTCATCTTTGACGATTTGAAGTAATGCATCCCTTGTACTTTTGCTCAATTGGACTACATACATCCATATGCATGAGTGTTTGTTGGCACGTTCACCCTTTCTTGTAAAAAAAAAAAGGACAGCCATACTTTACAGACATCACATGTTTCAAAGTCTTATCATTCAAAAGTCTATCACTGTGACACTTCTGAATGCGCTCTGATTTGCATGACTTAATAGATAGTTACAAGTTTTATGTTTGAACATGAGTTATTCCTTTTAAACATTTTGGTTTCGATGTGTTGGGTGTGTTTATCCGAGATCCGCTCTCTCTTTAATTGAGAGTAAGAAATACTTATAATGAGAACATAGAATCACCTATAAATTTCTCTTATAAGTCTTGAGGAAATAGATAAACAACCAATTCTTCATAAGGAGATTACAACTAATTGCATGTTCCTATTTGTAGGCTGACTCTCATCCTTCAACGCACATCTACTTTGCTGTAGATCCTGCACATTTGCATAAATGCAAGTTTCACAGCCGATATCTTATACTCAAAGTGGGTTTAATAAGGGTAGTGAGTATCATATACACATTTGCCTAGAATTGAAATCATATCTCAAGTCTTCCTTATAGTTATTCACGCTCCCGGTGTCATACATGATCTGGTTGTTAACCGGTTGCTGTCATTGGTTGGGTATGTACAACTGTTTGTCCTTATCTTTCTTTTGACTTCTTGTCTTTGATAGATTTCTTAAATCTTATTTTCTCTTTCACTAAAAATACTATCTTTGGTTGCCAAACTTTTGGCTAAAAGAGGATATGAAGTTTTTCATGTTTTAAAATAGTCAAATTATTTCAGAACATGAGTGCCATCAATTGGCCTTTATCTAGCATAACCGAGACTATCTGGTTATAGGTTTCATATTTATCAACTCTAACTAGTTCGATGAACTTGGTATTGAGTTGGTAATCACTACAACAAATTTGGCCTTTTGTAGCAATTCTTTTGTGGCATAACTAAAATTGCTACAAAAATCTCAAGTTAGTAAATTAACTATGGCAATATAAATATTGCCACAAAATAGTTGGTCTATAGTAGCAAATGTTGAAAATTGCCACAATTGGTGTTAATTAGGAGGGAAAAGCCACTTAAAACCTTTGCTAGATAAAAAAATTTCCCTTTATTCAATCTTCTGATTTTAGTCACATATATTTTCACTTCAAAAAAAGGGCTTTTACCAACAGATAGGTAATAACAAATATTATTTCTGTTGGTAAAAATATTATTTTACCAATAGACACTATATTATTGTTGGTAATAAAGCTATATTACCAACAATCCAAATACTTGTTGGTAATATGAAACTTTCACCAACAATTATCAAATCATCTATTGTTAATTAACGTGATAATATTACCCACATTTTGATTGTCTGTTGGTAATAATTTTGTTTACCAACAAAAGAATTTCTTCCAAAAAATTACTTAGGGGTACCCTAACTTTTGGTGAAATGTTTTTCTGGTACCCCAACTTTTAAAAACTAATTTTGGGGTACCCTAACTTTTAGAATTAGAAATAATTAGGTGAATTTTCGGCTAATTATTTGAATTCAACAGTGAGTTTTAGGCGGGAAATTGAGTAAGTGTTTTTGTGGATGAAAATGCCCTTTGTTTTCGTGGACGAAAATGATTTGAATCAATCGGAGTTTCGCCGGAAATTCACCTAGTAATTTCTAATCCTAAAAGTTAGGGTACCCCAAAATTAGTTTTGCAAAGTTAGGGTATCAAAAAATTGTTTCTTCAAAAGTTAGGGTACCTCTAAGTAATTTTTTGAATTTCTTCTGTTGTCAAAATTCCTTGTGAAAATTTTAACTAATTTTTTTTCAAAATCCTATTCCACATAAATTTTAAAATTAAACTTTTCGTAATCTCTGCTAACCTCCAAAATTTTAAATCTCAAGAAGAAAATAATGTGAAGGTAGGAATTTCTGAATTCCCACCCATATCGTCCGATTCAATTATCAATTAGGTAACCTCCCCTAATCTCAATCTCTCTCCTCTGATCTGCACTCCAATTTTCTCTCCTAGGGTTACGCTTCAATCGCATCTTGTTCTTCATTTGAGGACGACAGGTAATTCAATCACTGATCCAACTGCTTCGCATTCATCTTCTTCTAAATTCAATGCTCTTTCGTGTTTGATTTGATTCTTTCTCACACAAAGCATTCAATTCAGTTCAATTATCCAATTACTGAATGTTCTGTGTGAATTTTCGAGTTTTGGTTCCGTCTGAGTAAGTTGTTCATCATCAAATTCAATCAATCTCTGATTGAACTACTTCACATTCATCTTCCTCTAAATTCAATGTTATTTCGTGTTTGATTTGATTCTGCTTCTGCCATCTCCAAATCTCTCTCTCTCTCTTTCTCTCAATTTCATGCGTGAACTTCAGAGCATCCGCATTGTTGGATACAAGATTGACTTTCATTGAATCTTCTCGCACAAGCAAGATACAAGACTGACTAAGATACCCTTCAAAAAGCAATCAATGTCGGTTCTTTCTCCCTCTCTTTTCCCTTCTTTCTACCTCTATTTGAGTGAATAGTCTTTGTTGTTCTTGTTTTCCGTCGTTGGATTTGCCCATGGCAAATTGAATTCCATGGGAGTTTCTTGGTGATCAACGTGATAAGGGTGCGTTTTTTTTTTTCTTGATTCAAGGTTGATTTGGTTCTTGCACAACATTTTAGTATCAATGATGCTCGTTTGGTGTGTAGTTCATATTGTTTAGATGCTGATATTGGCTGTTTAATCGTAATCAATGTTCATATTGTTTCAATGCTGATTTTCGATTTTAGTTTGTAGTCAATGTTTGTACTAAATGGATAGTGGTTTTCGCTGTTTAATTGTAATCAATGTTTGTTTTGTTCAGAAACGAGAGTGGAACGCAGGACAGAATCCCGAGGGTCTACTTTAGGAAGGTGAGCAGTGGAAGATCTGGATGATCATATTGTTCGATGTCATCATCAGAAGGCAATTTTTTCAGTGATTAGGTTTTAATTCGCCATGCTCTCTCTTCTTTTGTCATTTCCATCAAGGTATGCATTCAATTTTGATATGTGATTGTTGTTTTGCTTGATTTCATTTTGATAACTTTTGGGGACGTTTAGGGCCTCGAGTTTTGAAGGGTTGGCCTGCTTGTTTCTCTCAATAATTTGCCATGGATCTCAAACTTTCCTTAGCTGCTGTTTCTGTGCCTCATCGAGCCCTTCCTCCCAAGAGTGAGTTTCTTCCATTTTGATGAATCGATGATGGTCTTGTTTGTTTGTATCAACATTGTAATGGGGTTTTAATTGTTTCTGGTTATTGTTAATGGTTGTGGGATTCTGATTGTTTGTTTTGGTTTTGGTTTTGGTTTGCGTTCCTAGTGCACCATTCATAACTTTAGTTGGAAAAAATAAAAGTTGGACTTGTTGTTTGTGTTTGATGAGCTGACCATTGAGGGTGTCGTTAATGCGATTGTTGCTATCGATGCTCCCATGGTGAGCCCAGGGCTTCCCCTCCTCAGCATCTAGTCATCATGGTTAACAAACTTATTGTTAGTTTTTACTGTCTAACAATATGGCATTAGTTCACTATTGCTTAATGTGTGATTTGGTGATGTTTGTTGTCAACTAGTAAATTCCTAATCTGGTGTCTGTGTAGTATTCATTTGGAGATTTGATCAGATTTGTTAGGGCCAGTTTTAGTAGGTTTGTGCTGACTTCATGGTACCGCTCTTTTGATTTTGTTTCTGATCTCATGTTGCTATTATTCTTGTTGTGGCATAGGTTGGCTCATTTTGGTTGGATCTTATTCCAATTTGCGCCATTAGAATTATAATGGGCGGTTTATAATCAGGCTGGGAACGAATGATGATGATTGAGATTGAATAGCACCCCTGAGTTGCTCTCTATCTTAGTAGCTACTATCTTGCTGCCTGTGTGCACTCGATCAACCACATTTATCGATGTTTTTCATTGTCTGAAATTTGTTTAGTGTGCTATTGTATATTCTTTGTTTTGTGTGCAATTGTAGATTAATATTCTACACGACTTATTTTCTTCTTGGGAATATGCTCCTATCATTAGTTATTATAAATGTTGAACTTTCTGATTTGGTTTTAGTCATTTTCTTCTAATCAAAATGTTGTTTCTTATTAGGTATGAATATTGAATTGCCTTTTTGCTTCAGTGTTCCAGGTTCTTATTTTTCTTTGTTCTGCTTCTATGATTGCATGTTCTGATGGTTTTTTGTTGCCTTTTTGTAATTAGTTTTCTTAGCGCACAGTTGTCAATGGTGAGAGCATCATTTTTTCCCCATTTCGCTTATAATGTTGGGTGTGTCTTGAACTCTCTGAATGGGGAAATAAGTCCTTCCATCTAAGTTGCTAATCATAGTCAAGTTATTAGTTGCTGAGAAATTATTTGTTTGGCCAATATTGATTGAACCACATTTTGATTTTCAGATTAAGTTGTAGCATGATAGGATCATGTTGGAAAGGTAAACTTAATGCACTTATGTGCTGCAATTGAACTAATGATATATGATATGTTTCAGGCGTATACTCGTGCATTGAAGTTGAATGCTAGGAAACAGCTCGCATTTGAAGAGGGTGAGTTCATTCCTTTGATTTATTGGTGATATGAATCCTTACTTGACTGGATGATTGAGGACTGAAGACTTATTTTAGGAAGAAGTTTAGAAATAATAATAATTAGATATTTTATATGTTTTAGTTTCCTATTCGTATTAGGAATAATATAGTTTCCTTGTTTGATTAGGAATATATCTCTAATTCCCTATCTCTATTAGGTTTAGTTTTAGGCAGGTTATTTACCTATAAATAAGGGCTTTGCTAGTCTTTAGAAAACAGTCTACATCGAATATTGAATACAATTATTGATTTAAGCACAGGGATGCTAATCTTTCCTGAATTCAACACGGGGATGTTGAATTCCTTTCTTTAGTTTTTATTTATTTTCCCGTTCGCTATCAAATTGGTATCAGAGCAAGTTCTCGATTCCAAGCCTTCACTAAATT
Organism: Portulaca oleracea; assembly: GCA_029582165.1. Classification (NCBI taxonomy): domain Eukaryota; kingdom Viridiplantae; phylum Streptophyta; class Magnoliopsida; order Caryophyllales; family Portulacaceae; genus Portulaca; species Portulaca oleracea. Next base: position 30,051,661 of record CM055884.1, read on the forward strand.
TTTCTTTTTCCCCTTTTCCGCTACCAAAATTTCTGAAAAAAAAACCATCTGCCTAGAAAAACCCTAGCCGCTGTCCCTCGCCTGAAACCACCACGCACCACCACCGATCACCGACCGCCGATCACAGGCCGACCACCAGCTTGGTCCGGCGACCCCCGCGCCACCACGACCGCCGCCACCCGCACAAAAAAACCCTAAAATCCCCAATTTCGCAAACCCTAATCTGCGAAATTCTCAATTCTCAATTCTCAAACCCTAATTCCTCAAATTCGTCCTCAATTCGTCCACCCACTTCAAATTGCCTTCACCACTCAACTTCCTACTCAATTTGGCCCAAAACCCCTCAATCAATTGTTCTAAACCTGCCCCACATTGCTTCCAATTGATCCGCCCGATCTTGCGAAACCCTAGATCGCAAAGTTGGGTATCTTTGTGTTGTTCTTTCTTTGTTTGATGGTACTGTTCTCTGTCGAATATCTCTCAGAGAAGGTAGACCTACTAGTCTTGCTTTGCTCACGCTATCGGAGACCAGTTGCCGGAATTTTCGCCGAGTCGCTACCGCCATTGCCTTTGTTGTTGCTCTCGCCGTCTTTGCCCTCCTCGCCACGTTTTTCGCTCGGTGGTACAGCTTGGTGCCCTAGCAAAGGTGCTACTAATCAACTGTGATTTCTCGCTTCAACAAGTAGGTTTCTTTAGTATTTCGTAATTTGTTTAAATTCTTGCTTTGTGTTTAGGTTAATTGATAATTACTTGGTTGTTAATTGAGTTTGCTTGGGGCCCTAAAATCTGTTTTCTGTTTTCAAAAAAAAAAAAAAATCAGGACAGTTTGGATTGTTATCTAGTTATTTTTGTAGCTTTGCTTGTTCGTGTGCTTTAGTAGTAGTTTGTAATCAATTTACTTTGCGTGTTCTTTGTTGCATATTGAAAAAAAAAAGCTTTAATCTTGTATGCCTATCACTAGAGCAATGGCATTAGAAGAAAGAGTACAGAGACTTGAGACTAGTGTTCACCACTTTGATAAAATAATGGAAGAAAAGCTAGAAACTATTAGGAAATATTTTGATGATGAGCTGTCGCAAACTGTCACCACGCTTAATTCTACGATAGATAAGGTTCAAACTGACATTCATGTTGTTAGTGGTTGTGTCAAAGATCTAGAAAGTGCAATGAAAAGTTTCAAATCCTCTTTAGGTGGTGTCCATGGTAACGTCACTAAGCTAGAACAACGGTTGGAGTCTCATTTGTTTGAGTGCATGCCTATTAATGATGTGTCTAAGTATGCCCCAATGGGAAATTTGTTGCATGATGCCTTGCACTTAGAGCAGTCCATTATCGGAGCACCTAATGGAGGTCCTAATTCACACAGACCCACCCCGCACGAACATCACCGCACTGTAACTATGATGATGTGAGATACTTTGATGAGACTGACGGTTCACGCCAGAGAGAGAGAGCACCAAATCGAATCCCTAGGCGCCCTTCCCCTAGGCATAATTATGTTCCCCTAGACATTACAATGATGACCCTTACGATGTCACTCGAAAAGTCAAGGTTGATGTGCCTGAATTTGATGGTCGACATGATCCTAATGTGTTCACTGACTGGATAGATCGACTAGAGAATTATTTTGAATTTTATGGCATGCATGATATTGCTAGAATTTGCTTCACTAAGATGAAACTTGTCGGGTCTGCCATGAAATATTGGCAAAGTGTGGAGAGAGAGATTAACCATTTGAATGAACCCCCCATCACTTTGTGGGAAGAAATGAAAGGTAAGCTGAGAGCGAAGTATCTCCCAACATTCCATAAACAACAAATGATGAATGACTGGTTAAACCTTAGATAAACCACTAGTGTATCAGACTACTATTCCCTGTTTGAGGAGATGCAACTTAGGTGTGCCACTAGGGAAGAACCTTGGGTTACTGTGACTAGGTTCATCAACGGTCTTAATGATAACCTTAAAGGCGATGTGAATCTCCACCAACCTGACTCTTTATTAGAGGCTTACCAAAAGGCTTTAGAAGTTGAGAAGTACAAGAAGCCTTCCTACTCTCGTCGGTGGACAACCCAAGCCGGGGAGTCTCGACCTTCTAAGACAGCCATGTTTCCAAAGTCATCCTACCCTAAGGGTTCTAGCCAAATCACTCAGTTTTCTAAGCAAAATAATCAACCCCATCCACCAGCTGCCTCCGCTAAGGCTAGTTCCTCCCATTCCACCTATGCTCCCTCCACCATAGTATGTCATAAGTGTCATGAGAGAGGACATCCTGCTTCGAGATGCCCCAATTGCACTCTTACCTTAGGTATAGAACCTAGTGAAGAGGATGAGGCTGCCAATGAAACTGTTTATCCCGTTGATGGAGATACGGCTACAGAAAGTGAGGGAGAAGATGGGGACCACTTAGCTGTCATGAGATGTATTCTTTCTACCACTCAAACTGATTCTTGGAAACGAACTGCTATATTTGAAACTAAGATGCAATGTGCTGGTAAGATCCTTCGCTTAGTCATTGATAATGGGAGCTCTATGAATGTCATTTCCAAATCGACTGTGAGGCTTCTAAACCTTAAGACCATACCCTACTCCTCTCCTATCCAAGTTGCTTGGGTTCACAAGACATCTTTGACTATTACTGAAAAATGTGAAGTCCCTCTCCAATTAGGTGCATATTCTGATATTGTTTGGTGTAATCTCTTGCCTATGGATGTTGCCCATATACTTTTAGGTCGTCCTTGGATATATGACAAAAATGCTACTAACTTTGGCCAGGAAAACACATATGTGTTTATGCATAAGGGCAAGAAGATTAAATTGGCCCCTGCTCGCCCTGCTGAGCATAGTAAGACTAAGACTCATAAATCTAAACCACCCTCACCCCCCGACCAACCACCGCGAGTGCATTTTCTAACTGCCCAAGAATGTGAAACTGAGGGTCAAAGTTCTGATATGCTACTTGCTGTACTGGCCAAAGTTGCACCTGTGTTTCCTCTAGCCACTAGTCTTGAAATGTCTGCTGATTTGAGTGAACTTCTTAGTGAGTTTCAGGATGTTTCCCCCGATGATTTGCCTATCGACTTACCCCCTTTACGGGACATCCAACATGCTATAGATCTAGTCCCAGGATCCTCTTTGCCTAACTTACCCCACTATAGGATGAATCCTAGTGATCGGGAGGAGTTAAACAGACAAGTCGAGAGTCTGCTACAAAAGGGTTTCATTAAACATAGTCTAAGCCCGTGTGCTGTTCCTGCCCTTTTAACCCCTAAGAAAGATGGTTCTTGGAGAATGTGCATTGATAGTAGAGCTATTAATAAGATCACGGTGAAATATAGGTTTCCCATACCTCGACTTAATGATATGTTGGACCAAATGTCAGGCTCTAAGTGGTTCTCCAAAATTGACCTGAGAGCAGGATACCATCAACTGAGAATTCACCCTGTAGATGAATGGAAAACTACTTTTAAGACTCCTGATGGGTTGTTCGAATGGTTAGTTATGCCCTTTGGTTTGACCAACGCACCTAGCACATTCATGCGAGCTATGACCCATATTCTTCGCCCTTTCCTTGGGTAGTTTTTAGTCGTGTACTTTGACGACATTCTTATATATAGTCCTTCCCGGGAAGTCCATTTACAACACTTGAGGTTAGTCTTTGAGGTTTTGCGAACTGAAAAGCTTTACATCAATTTGACAAAGTGTTCTTTCTTACAATATGAGGTTGTGTTCCTTGGATTTGTTGTGTCAAATAAGGGTGTTTCTGTAAAACCCTGAAAAATTCAATTGTGTTTACCGTTAAATTACCTAACGTGCGTTTAGTCTTGTTAATCTTTTACCTGTTCTCACATGGAGATTTTAGGACCGCGAGTGAGTTCGTTGGAATTTTTAGAGTCTTAAAAATATTAGTTAGAGACTTTCTGGGTATCGGTTAAAATTAATTGGGATCAGTTTGTAAAAACTGTTTAAGGAAAGGTGTTGTTTTAGGAAAAGAATAAATTGGAAGGGTGTTACTAACACCTAGGTTTTATTTGTACTAATTTTACCCTAATTTTATCCCTCTATAAATACCCTATTTGGATCCCTACCCAATAAACAAATACCCTAAAATTATTCATCCGCCGCAATTCTCTCTCTCTTCCCTCTCTCTCTCTCTCTCTCCTTCCTTTCTCCCTCTGCTTCACCCCAGACTACGCACCACCACACCACCCACCAATACACCACCACTACTCCACCTCTAACCACCTTCTTTTCGACGGCGGCCACCACACCACCGAGCCCCGACCACCGCAGCACCACCTCCGCTCTGTCCGCCACCTAGAACGCCTCCCAAAACCCCCCCACATTCTTCTCTTTCCAGACCCGAGCCACCACCCTGCACCATCGTCGACAATCATCAAACCACAACCGAACCACCTCTTTCCGCCATCAGTCCGTCGTCGACTGTCACCCCCACCGCCACGGAACCACCGCCGTCCTTCTTCCGCCGCTTAGAACACCACCAAAAGCCACCCCGAGCTCTTGTTTTGACCACCCAAAACCCTTCCGCCACCCAGCTCGACACCGCGTTTTCCCGACGACCACCATACCTCCATCGGACTCTCCTCGACCCCAGCGACGTCCGGCGACCTTTTCCGGCCAACCCGACGCTTAGCCGTGACTTGAGGATCACCTCCACCTCCCCCGTTTCCTTCAGCTGCTACTGTCGCTGCTGCTGTTCGGTGCCCTGCCGTCTGCCGCCGTGGATGACCCATCACCGGAGATCGATGCTGACGTTGCCCGACCACCCAGCCGTCAACCACCAGTCACCGCTAGCACCACCCTCCCTTGTGACTCTTGAAAGTATACACTCTAACTCTCTTTTTTTTCTCTCTCTATATATTTTTGGGTTGAGGTTAGAATAATATTTCTTATTATCATTATTATTAAATTCTCCTATTATTTTTTTATTACTAAGTTTTTATTATTATGTTCCTATTATTAGCCTTAAATATTCATATTATTAGTATTTAGTTTCTTATATTTATTAAGTGTTCATATTAGTATTAGTAATAAGTTTCGTTATTATTATTAAATTCGTATTATTATTAAGTTTCGTAATTTTATTATTAAGTTTCATATTATTATTATCAAGTTTCAAGTATTATTAAGTTTCGTATTGTTATTTGTAAGTTTTTCATAAGTATTAAGTTTCCATGATAATATTAGGTTTCCATATTATTTTAAAGAGTCATATTATTGTTATTATTAGTTTCATGATTTTATTTTAAAGTTTCATGTTATTATTATAAAATTCATGTTATTATATTTATTATTATAAAGTTTGGTGTCATCATTGTTATAAAGCTTCGTGTTATTATGATTATTATAAAGTTTCCTAAAAGTTTCATATTATTAGTATTAAAAGTTTCACATTATTAGTTTTAAATGTGATGTTAGTGTTTTCGCAATAGTTATGCTGAAATGCTGAATACATGGCTAATTGAAGGCTAAGGTTGGGGTATGGTAGGATTCGTGCGTAACTAACTTTCGTAGAAGTCGAGTTTTAATTTTAGTAGTTTATATTCGAATCATAGGTCCGAGCGTGACGACGAAGTAGTAGCTCCTGTGTGTAAGTGATTGCAGAAAAGAGAAGTTGTTCAGGTAATGTCTATGTCCTAATCCCCTTTGGGATGCTCTTTTATCTGTTTTGTGATTTTAATATGTTTTATGAAGCTTGCATTCCGCACGGGGATTTTCTGTAAGTTAGACTGTCTGATTTGGATGTCTGTGAGTTGTTTTCTGAGTTGAGTAAAACGTGGCAGTCTTTTAAACTCTGAGTTTTATTCTGATGGTTTTGTAAACTGGGTTTGGTTTTGGTTTGAAGTCTGACATCTGATAATTCATAAGATCTAATAATCAAAGTGAAACCATAAGTGGGTTGCGGGTAACGACCCTTAGACCAGGATCTGTTCCTGCAGGGGAGTTATCAAGAGATCGGGGAGTCCCGATATTATTTCTGAGATTGTGGACACATCTAATTATGTTTCTAGGACTGGCCATCCATTCTGATTCTGAGGATCTGAGATCCTGTTCTGATTCTAAGTTCTGATATTCTGGGGATAGGCAAATCCCGCCCGCATAATAAAATTCTGATTGTTTTCTGAGGAAAGGTTTACTCTGTTTCTGATTTCTGGTTTCTGATGTTTGATTTCTGGTTTCTGATTTCTGATTTCTGATGTCTGATTCTGAGTTGGAAGTTGGTGCTGTTGGTTTATAAGTTTTGTTATTTCTGAAACTCTGGTTATTTTTGATCTCTGGATATTCCTGGGTTGGGTTACAATTGAGTTGTAAAAAGGTTTGACTTGTTCCCCTCCCTTAAAATGGTTTGAAATGAACTTTGAACTGTTTTGACAGTTAGGGGTAGACATTATTGAGGTTTCCCCCCCCCCCATGTTGTGAATCTTTTGTTTTCAGGTGAAGATCAGTTATCTGAAGGGGAAGGGCACTAGAGTGAGGACGTTGGAGTTAGCCGTTTTGATAATAAAGTTTAGTTTATGTTTAGACTTGAAGTTTAGTTAATGTTGTGTTTTGTTGTTCTAGAATTCTAAGTTCCTTTCGTTGTTAATTTGAAGTAAACAGTTATCGTTTGTGGTTAGTTTTCCTTTCTTGCCTTGTATCTCTTCGGAGGTACGGCAGTAACGCCCAAGTAAATAACATAAGTTAAAAAAAAAAATGAGTCTTCCGCTGTTAATGTTATTCAAGTTTGACTTTGACCGTTAAGTTCAGATCTGAAATTTTCGGGGCGTTACAGAATGGTATCAGAGCTCTGGGTTACAACCTGGTAGCTCCTAAGTGTCAATTAGGTTTTTAGTTAGAGCTTAGGATGCTACGTTCGGAGTGTGAGTGTAGGATGGGGTCTGGGATATATTTTGCTCCCTAATTGTTTATGAGTTTATATGCTTACTTAATCTGTTGTTATCAAGTAACCTTGTGAATGTTTTGTTATGTTCGAATTACTAAAGGAGAAACTCTTTAGTAAGAGTTGGATAAGGCTGATTCTTCTAACACCAGGATGTCTCAAGACGACGAGACTAGATCTAATGGGGCTCAAGGTAGACCTATCCCAACTAGCGATGAGCTGAGACAACGGTATGCAGAACTCCAAGAGATAGCAGCTGCACGAGCAGCACAAACTGCTCAATACGCCACGAATGGAGAGGACATCCCGCCAATAGTCCCCGAGATGGCACAACTTATGATGATGGAGATGATGACTCGGCAGACCGAGCATCTTCAACGAATGTCGGAGCAAATAGGCGACACGAGGAGGGACAACAATGCCTCTTTATTCAAGGAGTTTAACAGCCTCAACCCTCCCGCCTACTCTGGGGAAGCTGACCCCAAGGTGTTTGAAGAGTGGATACGTGACATCGAAAAGAAATTCGACGCTCTTCCCTGCCCTGAGGAGCAGAAAGTTGGATTTGCGACCTACCACCTGAAAGGAGAGGCTGACTTATGGTGGATGAGTGTGAAGGAACGACAGAATGAACCTGGGTTCAACTGGAACCGGTTCAAGGAGATGCTGAAAAATCGCTTTTACCCTATGTCGCTCCAAAAGGCTAAGGAGAAAGAGTTTCTAGAATTGGAACAAGGAAAGAACAGTGTGCTGGAATACGCTACCAAGTTCTCGGAATTGTCCCGTTTCGCTTCGGCATATGTGGCTAATGAAGTTTTGAAGATGGACCGTTTTGAGTGTGGCCTGAATTTTGACATTCAAGATCGTATGTCAGCACGCACATTCACATCGTATACCCCGACAAGAGAAACCACCATAACAACTGGCAGGGTAACCAAGCACCACCACCTGGGTTGTTTGTAGAGCTTGTGGCAGGCCCGGCCATATCGCCAGGGAGTGCAGGACTAACCTGAGGGCAAGTTGCTACCGGTGTGGCAGCCCACATCATATGGTAAGAGATTGCTCTCTTCAAGCACCAGAAGGATCCAACCAGGGAAGGACCAACAATCGAGGAGTCTCACCCTCAACATACCAGGATCGAGGAGGTTACAACAGGAACCCCAGGCAACAATATCAGAATCGGGATGGCTCAAATGGCAACCAAGCCAATCGTGACAAGCCACCTCGTCAGCAATTTCAAGCACCGCGCAACCGGGGAGGCCGAGTGTATGTAATGCGGGGCAAGGAGGCAGAACATTTGGACTACGATGTGACTGGTACTCATCTCTCTTTCCCTCGTAAGTTACAATATGATTAAGTTTTGGACCCTATGCGTGTGGCATGTTGAGTTTCGGGGACGAAACTCTTTTGAAGAAGATAATGATGTAAAATCCTGAGTTTTTTGTTAAGGTAACCGTGAATTCCGTCTGAAGAATCGCTAAGTAAGAGTTTAAGTTTCGAGGACGAAACTTCTTTTAAGGGGGTAATGATGTAAAACCCTGAAAAATTCAATTGTGTTTACCGTTAAATTACCTAACATGCGTTTAGTCCTGTTAATATTTTACCTGTTCTCACACGGAGCTTTTAGGACCGCGAGTGAGTTCGTTGGAATTTTTAGAGTCTTAAAAATATCAGTTAGAGACTTTTTGGGTATCGGTTAAAATTAATTGGGATCAGTTTGTAAAAACTGTTTAAGGAAAGGTGTTGTTTTAGGAAAAGAATAAATTGGAAGGGTGTTACTAACACCTAGGTTTTATTTGTACTAATTTTACCCTAATTTTATCCCTCTATAAATACCCTATTTGGATCCCTACCCAATAAACAAATACCCTAAAATTATTCATCCGCCGCAATTCTCTCTCTCTTCCCTCTCTCTCTCTCTCTCTCCTTCCTTTCTCCCTCTGCTTCACCCCAGACTACGCACCACCACACCACCCACCAATACACCACCACTACTCCACCTCTAACCACCTTCTTTTCGACGGCGGCCACCACACCACCGAGCCCCGACCACCGCAGCACCACCTCCGCTCTGTCCGCCACCTAGAACGCCTCCCAAAACCCCCCCACATTCTTCTCTTTCCAGACCCGAGCCACCACCCTGCACCATCGTCGACAATCATCAAACCACAACCGAACCACCTCTTTCCGCCATCAGTCCGTCGTCGACTGTCACCCCCACCGCCACGGAACCACCGCCGTCCTTCTTCCGCCGCTTAGAACACCACCAAAAGCCACCCCGAGCTCTTGTTTTGACCACCCAAAACCCTTCCGCCACCCAGCTCGACACCGCGTTTTCCCGACGACCACCATACCTCCATCGGACTCTCCTCGACCCCAGCGATGTCCGGCGACCTTTTCCGGCCAACCCGACGCTTAGCCGTGACTTGAGGATCACCTCCACCTCCCCCGTTTCCTTCACCATGCATTGCCATCGCCGTCTGCTCGCGTGGATGACCCATCACCGAGATCGATGCCGACGCGTTCGACCACCCACCACAACCACCAACCACCGCTACCACCCTCCCTTGTGACTCTTGAAAGTATACACTCTAACTCTCTTTTTTTTCTCTCTCTATATATTTTTGGGTTGAGGTTAGAATAATATTTCTTATTATCATTATTATTAAATTCTCCTATTATTTTTTTATTACTAAGTTTTTGTTATTATGTTCCTATTATTAGCCTTAAATATTCATATTATTAGTATTTAGTTTCTTATATTTATTAAGTGTTCATATTAGTATTAGTAATAAGTTTCGTTATTATTATTAAATTCGTATTATTATTAAGTTTCGTAATTTTATTATTAAGTTTCATATTATTATTATCAAGTTTCAAGTATTATTAAGTTTCGTATTGTTATTTGTAAGTTTTTCATAAGTATTAAGTTTCCATGATAATATTAGGTTTCCATATTATTTTAAAGAGTCATATTATTGTTATTATTAGTTTCATGATTTTATTTTAAAGTTTCATGTTATTATTATAAAATTCATGTTATTATATTTATTATTATAAAGTTTGGTGTCATCATTGTTATAAAGCTTCGTGTTATTATGATTATTATAAAGTTTCCTAAAAGTTTCATATTATTAGTATTAAAAGTTTCACATTATTAGTATTAAATGTGATGTTAGTGTTTTCGCAATAGTTATGCTGAAATGCTGAATACATGGCTAATTGAAGGCTAAGGTTGGGGTATGGTAGGATTCGTGCGTAACTAACTTTCGTAGAAGTCGAGTTTTAATTTTAGTAGTTTATATTCGAATCATAGGTCCGAGCGTGACGACGAAGTAGTAGCTCCTGTGTGTAAGTGATTGCAGAAAAGAGAAGTTGTTCAGGTAATGTCTATGTCCTAATCCCCTTTGGGATGCTCTTTTATCTGTTTTGTAATTTTAATATGTTTTATGAAGCTTGCATCCCGCACGGGGATTTTCTGTAAGTTAGACTGTCTGATTTGGATGTCTGTGAGTTGTTTTCTGAGTTGAGTAAAACGTGGCAGTCTTTTAAACTCTGAGTTTTATTCTGACGGTTTTGTAAACTGGGTTTGGTTTTGGTTTGAAGTCTGACATCTGATAATTCATAAGATACTAATAATCAAAGTGAAACCATAAGCGGGTTGCGGGTAACGACCCTTAGACCAGGATCTGTTCCTGCAGGGGAGTTATCAAGAGATCGGGGAGTCCCGATATTATTTCTGAGATTGTGGACACATCTAATTCTGTTTCTAGGACTGGCCATCCATTCTGATTCTGAGGATCTGAGATCCTGTTCTGATTCTAAGTTCTGATATTCTGGGGATAGGCAAATCCCGCCCGCATAATAAAATTCTGATTGTTTTCTGAGGAAAGGTTTACTCTGTTTCTGATTTCTGGTTTTTGATGTCTGATTTCTGGTTTCTGATTTCTGATTTCTGAGTTTAAAAGTGTTAGTTGAGGTTTTCTCGAACATTGTGTTTTTCTGAGTAGGAAGTTGGTACTGTTGGTTTATAAGTTTTGTTATTTCTGAAACTCTGGTTATTTCTGATCTCTGGATATTTCTGGGTTGGGTTACAATTGAGTTGTAAAAAGGTTTGACTTGTTCCCCTCCCTTAAAATGGTTTGAAATGAACTTTGAAGCTTTTGTGATTAGGTAGACATTATTGAGGTTTCCCCCCTCATGTTGTGAATCTTTTGTTTTCAGGTGAAGATCAGTTATGTGAAGGGGAATGGCACTAGAGTGAGGACGTTGGAGTTAGCCGTTTTGATAATAAAGTTTAGTTTATGTTTAGACTTGAAGTTTAGTTAATGTTGTGTTTTGTTGTTCTAGAATTCTAAGTTCCTTTCGTTGTTAATTTGAAGTAAACAGTTATCGTTTGTGGTTAGTTTTCCTTTCTTGCCTTGTATTTTTGGAGGTACGGCAGTAACGCCCAAGTAAATAACATAAGTTAAAAAAAAATGAGTCTTCCGCTGTTAATGTTAGTCAACGTTTGACTTTGACCGTTAAGTTCAGATCTGAAATTTTCGGGGCGTTACAGTTTCTGCTGATTATGAGAAGGTTAAAGCTATAGTAGAGTGGCCTGAACCTACAACTATATCTGAGGCGAGAAGTTTTCATGGCTTAGCCACTTTCTACAAGCGTTTTGTCCGAAATTTTAGCTCCGTTATGGCTCCTATTACTGAGTGCTTAAAGAAAGGTGAGTTTAGATGGACCCAGTCTGCGAAAGAGGCTTTTAAGCTCATCAAGCAAGAAATGACCGAGGCCCCTGTTCTGCGTCATCTTGATTTTTCGAAAGTGTTTGAAGTCACTTGTGATGCTTCTGGAGTTGGAATAGGAGGAGTTTTGAGTCAGGAAGGACATCCTATAGCATACTTTAGTGAAAAGCTCAATGAGTCTAGGAGGACTAAGTATACAACTTACGAGAAAGAATTTTATGCCTTAGTGCGCTGCCTAGAACATTGGCGATATTATTTGTTGCCTAAAGAATTTGTCCTGTGGAGTGACCATCATGCCCTAAAGTTCATTAATGATCAAAAACACCTTCGAGAGAAACACGCTAAATGGGTCGAGTTTCTTCAGGATTATTCTTTTGTGCTGAAACATCGTTCTGGTGTTGAGAATGTGGTTGCTGATGCCCTCAGTCGAGTGAGCTTTTTATTACATAGAATGACCACCAGAGTGACCGGTTTTGATAGGATGAAAGAACAATATCCTTTATGCCCAGACTTCTCTAAGACTTATGATGAGGTTTCCAATGGTAATCATCGTGATTTTGTTGAGGGATTGTTGATGGTTACTTGTTCAATGGGTCTAAGTTGTGTGTCCCTAGTACATCTGTACGGGAGTTCCTGATATGGGAACTACATGATGGAGGATTAGCTAGCCATCTCGAACGAGACAAGACCATTTCCCATGTTGATAACCGCTTCTTTTGGCTTTCATTACGCAAGGATGTGGCCCGTGTCGTGTCTCAATGTCGCACTTGTCAACTTGCAAAGGCTAGGAAGCAAAACACTGGCTTATACACACCCTTACCTGTTCCTCACACTCCATGGCACAACCTTAGCATGGACTTTGTCTTAGGGATTCCCCGCACTGCTAGAGGTCATGATTGCATATTTGTTGTGGTGGATAAATTTTCTAAGATGGCACATTTCATTCCCTGTACTAAAACTGCAGATGCATCACATGTTGCTAGATTATTCTTTAGGGAAATTGTGCGTCTCCATGTTCTACCGTCTTCGATTGTGTCTGATAGGGATGTAAAGTTTGTGAGTCATTTTTGGCGAACTTTGTGGAAATTGTTTGGTACTCACTTGAAATTTTCTGCTGCTTTTCACCCACAAACTGTTGGCCAGACCGAGGTTGTTAACCGAAGTCTAGGTAACCTTCTTAGGTGCCTTGTAGGGGAAAAACCTAGTACTTGGGGTTTGGTGTTACCTACTGCTGAATTTGCTTATAACAACTCTGTGAATAAGTCTACGGGTAGGAGTCCTTTTGAAGTGGTCCATGGGGTTGTCCCTCGTCTTCCTCTTGATTTAGTGCCATTGCCTATTGACTCTCGGCCGGCTGAATTTGCTGAATCTTTTGCTAAACACATTCATGATGTACATGTCGATGTTCAACAGAAAATTGCACAGAGTAATGAAAATTACAAACTTGCTGCTAATCTGCATCGTAGGAAGTTGGAGTTTAACGAAGGTGATTATGTGATGGTTCGGATTCGTCCTGAATGATTTCCTAAAAACTCTTTTA